>JAUTXW010001058.1:0-277997 GCA_030620095.1 Kuschelorhynchus macadamiae
ATATGTATATGTGCCCTGTACTTGGTTCAGTTTTCCATCCTGCTTATTTTTTTTAATAATATCTATATATCTTAAATTATAAAAACACATAACTTACAAAATTATATAAACTATAAAAGCCTGCCAATTGTTTTGACGATAGGGAAGACTATTTATTTTAGTTGCGGATCTATGAAAGAAGTTCGTTCTTAAAAACGTTCACTTTTCTTTACTTTCAACAACATTTTTATTTTGATTTTATGTGCAGGCCTTTAAAAAATCAAAAAATGTTAAAAGGTTGTTTTGAATTAAGTATAATTTGCAGCCCCTTCTGAAATTTATCTGAAGGCAGGATTTTATTTTGATGTCTCATCTGTTATATCACGAGAAACGAGACGAAATACATTTTCTTCCTGTTGGTGATGGAAGGTCTTCTATCGTCTCGTCTTGTCTTCAGTGGCGTATATAAGGGAGGAGGGTTTGGTGTGGCCTCTCCATGACCACTTTTATGGAAGTTTATTTGTTGAAAATTTTCGTTTCAAACCTTCATGCAACTGTGTCTTACGTTAAATAATTTAGTTAATATTGTTGATTTCTTACATGGTAACTTCTTTTTACAAATAATAGCATATATTGGTTAAATATAATGGGATAAATTAAATGTAATAAATCTTTATTTTGATAGTATGATTAGTAATAAGTAATAAGTATATATTAAGATTTGATTGATCTCATTAAAGTATCTGATTTTGAATGAAAGGATTCATTTCTTTTAAGTCCACTATTTTGTCAGTACTTTAACATAATATTTTGTCAGTATTTTAACATAATATACATATAAATGGTTACGGGTTCCCCGTTGTTGACAAACGAGATGTCGATATAAGTATAGAACTCTGATTAAAACATTTATAAAAGTTTTATTATGGAAGATTTAACGACTAATTAGAGCTTTTCATAAAAAAAAAGTTAAAATTTCAGCTGGTCAAAATTTTACATTCAATATAGCTTCAAATATTAAGCTGACTTATTACAAAAATAATCCCTAACAATTTAAACCAGCTATTTCATTTACTTTTAAATATATAAAATTGTGCCAAAACATGTATTTGCTAAGATTAACCAACAATTACCATTGTTTTGGAATAGAAGAGAAACTTTCTACCATTCTTTCTCTGATTGGCAATAGTTGTTTTTAGAATTCTAACATATTTCCTTCTTTTTTCGGGTGTGGAAAAGTCGCTACTACTTATGTCACCAGGATATCTCTACCTAAAAAAATATTATTACTACTATAAAAGTGACTTTGTGGTTTATTGAAAATGTTAACTACTTTTTTAATTTCATAGTTTAGCAAGAAATGCACACAGTGCAGACTATTTTTTAAGTGCCAGTTAGGACTTAGAATAGTCACCTGAAACGTGAGGGGCTTCTTAGGACTGTGAAATTCATACACTTGAATGGGAACTGATCAAACAGAAAGTAGACATGTGTGGGATAGCAAAGACTCACTGGAATAATAAAGGTCATTTTGAAATAGCTGATTATAGAATATTTATATCTGGAGCTGATACGACTGGGCAAAAAGGAATAGTGAAGAAGAAGATTGAAGGAAAAATTGATCGAAATAACTTTCAATGCAAAGCCCACTAAATTTCACATTCTACAGATATGCATGTCATCAGCGGTAAATGATGATAAGGGTTGAAGAAGTTTATAGTCTCATAGAGAATATAACTCGAGGCATGCCAAAAAATAAGAACCTATTCTCATCAAAGGAGACTGGAACGCAAAAGTTGGAAACACAAGATGAACACTTACGAGGAATTGTAGGTAAATATGGGTTGGCGGAATGTAATGATAGAGGAGAATGATTTTTTAAAAAGCTAGGGTTAAAAACCTACCTAGACACATTAAACATTTAAGACACCATCAAATTATGCCACCTTATCTTATAGCAAGTAATCTATCATAGTTAAAATCAATTTGAAACCGTTGTAAATTGTTTGCGAGAACAAAACCTATATTCTACAACTTATTTAAAAGAAGGTTCATAGTAAGTACAATTAATAATAAAGTAAATCGGTCTTTACTAAAGAATCTATGCATTTCAACTCTCATTTATTTAACACAATTAAATAATAATGTACATGATTAATGAAATATTTTCATTCAGGCATAATGACAGACGTAGGTTTTAAAGTCTATGCACCGAATATTTTCTGGTAATGCTCAACCATTTTTATTAAACCAAATAAATAGGTATAAATTAGAATTATACCTGTCCTATATTTCAAAATATATATTAAAGTCGTGTCGTTTATTCTATACTTTAATGAAAATGTCCTATAAATGTATAAAGGAAAATTAAAAACAAGGTTTTAATTAGTTTCCATACTTGTTAAAGCTAACACAAATCAAAAAATATAAAAAATATACAACTTAAGTAAAAAGTGCAATGTTGTATTAAACAATAAACTCTTTATAAATGTTTTTAATATAATGTATTACTTTAATGGTTCCTGCCTCAAGTGTTTTTGATAATAGGGTATTTCCTATTATAAATATTAGGTGCAGGAGAACGTAATAGGCGTTTCCCATCCTACGTTAAAAGCAAAACTAATTA
Organism: Kuschelorhynchus macadamiae; assembly: GCA_030620095.1. Taxonomy (NCBI): domain Eukaryota; kingdom Metazoa; phylum Arthropoda; class Insecta; order Coleoptera; family Curculionidae; genus Kuschelorhynchus; species Kuschelorhynchus macadamiae. The sequence goes on from JAUTXW010001058.1 coordinate 2,606, forward strand.
TTTATTTAAATTTTCTGTATACTTGTTTCGATTTCTATAAATATATATAAAAAGTAAAATACTGTTCGAGACAGCAAAATCAAACCAAAAATATAATTGGAAGGCAAATATGCAGGTGTTATTCTGTTGTTATTGTGGTGTTCTATAGCAATAAAGAGTATTGACCCTTTTATGTTGTCCCGAGTGTTGTCCTATATTTTTAGTTCAAAAAGGTGGCAACCCTAGGGATAAATATCACAAATTAAAATAGCTATTTTGCCAGGTTTAAAATATTTAATAACCTCGTTGAGGGTGTTTCACAGTTGTGTTTAATCATTAATGAAGAGTTGTACAAAATTTGTGCATACATTCTTGCTTACTATTTAGAAAACTTCAAAAAAGAGAAGTATAGTTATTCCTATTAAGATTCTTATTTAACCCAAAAAGATATCATCTACAGTTTAATTTCAAGGCTTTTTATCTGAGCCGCAAACGATTATTTATTGCGGCAAAATTATTTTAACTCAGGCTCTTTAAGTTTCAGATATTTTCCAAAATACGACCGAATGGCTTTTTGGCCAAAAAACGTTACCGACCGAACCAGATAATATTCAAATATATTGTTGGACAATCTTTGTTTCCAGATTACAAAAATTAAATAAATCTAAGACGTGTCTTATCAGCATGGATGAATAGGTAGACGATAGGTAGTACGTATTAAAACACCGAATCGCCAACTTCTACGCCCATGACTAAAGAATAATCAAATAATACAAGTCCTATAACCTCACTTACCTCACCAAAACCTAAATTTGAATATAAGTAGCCTTATAAGAAGTTTCTTACACACTACACAAGCATGCACCATGTCTATATAAAAATAACACAATTTTCTTTAAAAAAATACATAAATTCAAAACTAAACTATTTGTCGAATATTCGCGAGCGGCAAAAATGCAAATGCAAAATGAAAAAGTTTAGACAATTGCCGGTAGTGCGTATTTCTATGGCAAAACAAAAAGCGACGTTGCCGAGAGTTCCTGATCTTTCGAATGTGCTAATATTTTTAGAAATAAAATTTATTTGTCGGTAACGAAAAAATAATACCAATATTAGATAAAGGATTATCAAAGTAATGTTCACTTTATATATATAATAAGAAATATATATAAGTAAGGAATTTAATTTCGGTTATGCGGTCTGTAGGCCAAACAAATAACTAATTTACTTCCAACATCCTCTATATTTCGTCATTTATTTATGACTTCATCAGGAGGGAACGCTAAAATAAACAGATTAAAATTATATAAAGAGAATAAAAACAAATTAACTGACTTACAAGTGAAGTTACAAAAGCAAGACTATATGCATTTTAATACCAATATGGACACTTGAAAGGAATGAATGGGAACACATATGATAGCTTAAGTATTAACAAACAATTAGTAAATTTTATTTACTGGCAAAACATTTTTGCTTCCTTTTATTTATTGATAAGAACTATCTTTTTTCGGCAACAGAAACTATGTTACTAAGATACTATGTGCATAGATTTACATTACTTTTATATTTAAGTTATTGTATTGAACAAGGCAAATAATTTATTTATTTTAATCAATTGCAATAAATGGGACTTAACTGCTGAATGTCAGATCTAGAGTTAACCGAATTATTTTCATTGTTAGTATGTACCATTTCCAAAAATATCCTTTTTGTGTAACAGAATTCTATCTTCGGTTTTGTGAACATGTTACTTACAGTGATTGTGTGTTATATTTGGCTATTTTTAAATGATCTGTTTTAACTGGTTAGTAACATTATCTGTAAACCCTTGAATATAAGGTAACTTTTTGTATTTAAAATGTGAAACATCCGGGTCTTCTGTCCGACCATCAAACCACCTAGAGTGCTAAATTAATTTGTGCACTACGGTTTTTTGGAAACCCATTATTAAAAAATAGTTTATATAATTTATTTAGATTATCTTTCAAAAATTATCTGAAATGTGAATGACTCGATTTTTTAAGGCAATAATGGTGTTGAATTTTTGGCTTAACGGATGATTTGAAAAATAGTTAAGATATCTTCCAGAGCAGGTAGGCTTTTGATACCAGTTTAAAATAAATTATATAAATAATGTATTCAAAAATGAAATTCTGTTATTGACCTCGGTCTATTGTAATTTAATTTATCCTGAAAGTTCTGTCATACTAAATAAAATATCAATGTAAAAATAGCATCGTAGTGGTTTTCACAAATGGCGCAACCTACCAGTACAATAAAATATTATACGTACACTATTTCTCTCACAATAAAATCTAAATTCGAAAATTGATTTTTTATAAAAGTAAATAGACCAACAGGATTATCATGTGTAATAATGTTAACCAAAAATATGTTTATAAACTATTTAAGATTTTATCTAAGATTTTTATTTGCTTAAATCAAATATATTTATTCTTAAACAAAAACATATATAATATAATAAAAAAATATTAATCAAAAATCTTCTAAATAACGGTTTATTAAAAAAGAAAAATTTATTGCTAATTTATGCGCCTCCAGAAAATTTAAATAAAACTAGGTATGCCTTAAAGGTTAACATAAGTTATTTATAGTTTATTATATTTGCACCTTCTGATTTACGTTGTTTCTACCATAAAACTGAAACTGAATGAACTGCTGTATTATTTAAAACATTACCTTGCTGACATTGATATAGTATATTGATAAAAACCTTTCTTACCTTTCTTAACTGTGATATATTTATTTCCATTATCTAGTAACTGTTGACCTTCCATAACTTACTATTGAAAACTAAATTAGCAACACTTTTAGCAGCACGCGAATAAAAAAGAAACGAGCTTAAACCTGAAAACTTGACCGTTATAATTCTGCAGAATAGGAGTGGGAGTATATAAGGATATATAAATATCAAATTGATTAACTCTAATAATTATTTGTTTGCAAATACACTCATTTTAAAATATTAAAAAGATATTTCTAAATAATATGTTTTGATTGATTCAACGCCTCAGTGAACCATAAAAATATACAAAAATAATCACTTTGAATTAAAATAAACAATATTTGTATAAACCAATTAAAAAGCAAGCAAACAAATAATTATTGAAGCTGTCTACTGATTTTTTGTCTGTGTAATAGTTTAATATTTTTTTCAATGTTTTCATTGTACCTAGCTGTTTAATTGTAATGAGATGCGTTAAATGTCTCTAATTTTATTAAAACCTATACACTTATGTCAGATAGGCGTGGGATAATAATCCAGATGTTTATTCCATGAACCATGTGTTGTAATCACCACAGCCTGGTTTATTTTAGTGGTTGTTTTTAGTTTTATTTTTTTGGCTTTCCAAACAGAATAAGATAACATAGTAAGGTAATGGATATTCCTTGTATAAGATTTTTACGATATAGTGTTTTGTCGTTCGGTTTTCCATGTAAAGGCTTGCTAGGTTATTAGAGGCGGTGTAAAGACTAAGCTTTTCATAATTTTCTATACTAGTGTTCTTAATTTTTCGATATTTTATAGCTAACCTAAATTTCAACCATATTTATCTGGTGAGTCTAACCCTTCATGTTAACTAATTCCTGCAGTTAGCTTATTAAACTTCTCCTACAGAGGTTATTTATTTAATCTCCAAGACCATTATCCTAAAAATAGCTACAAGAAACACTGCTACATATTGATAGTGTCTTTACGTCCACTGCAATAGTTTGGACTTATGCAAAATAGTTGGCCGCAGATTCCGCTTTAAACTGCTATCCATTTGTACTAACTCAAAAAAGTGCGCTGCGTGAGTGAGTATATTTCCCAACAAATAAGAAATCCACTTGTTTGCAGTTTATTCTTAAAAAATCGGAACATTGGCTATTACCGGAACTTTCTTCGTAACGGGCTCCCACCACGCATATAACACAGTTTATATATCCATAATAGTAATAAATTAACACATTATTTATATATATATATATATATATATATATATATATATATATATATATGTATATACATATATAGGTATATATATATATATATATATATATATATATATATATATATTAACTTTATTACGAGGAAAGTTCTATTTAAAAGGCTTTACATATTCTTGTACCTACGCAGTACTTATAGGAAATTACAAATATAATTTATACATAATATTAATATAATGTTTAGTTTTCTCGCATATAAATTTATTTCCTTGACTATATACTTACACCCACATATGGCAAGAGTTTGGAACCGAGTTAGAATTTCCTTATTCAAAAAAATAATAATAAAAAAGGCAGAAGCAATGTGCTCCAGGCTAGTAAATAAAAAATCAGATTGTTTGCAGTTATGGTGGCAATTGACGTGATGGAATATTTTTTTGTAAAGTTTTAATTATTAACTACGTGTTCAGCTTTTAGTTTCATTTGTAGATCTAGTTGATAAAGAAAGGCATGACGCCGAGAGGGAATACGGTGGATGCTAATATCGAGGCCCTGTTTAACACTTGGTTCATTTTATTAAGACTCGAGACAAGCTTTCTTTCGATTGAAAAAGAAACTGCCAGTATAACATGAAGTTTGCAAAAGTTCTGGAAGACTACTAGATAAATATTGTTAAATACTTCCAGTTATACCATTGACGGTCATGGATTTTATTTCGATATCATTCAAAATGTGATAATATAAATCTGAATAATCGTATTCATAAATGGATGGAAAAAATTATCTAAAGTTAAGAGGGGAGCTTTGTATGGTTTTACTTTTCTCGTAAGACGAAAGTATTGTAATCGTAACTCTTCGACATTTTTTTCAGATTTTCGTGTTTCAGAATCCCTAAATACCGAAAAACAAGTTTTTCAATTCAGTCGATAGTTCTTGCCTGTCTGTCTGCGCGCAACTGCTTACCTGATTGATTCACATTTTGGCTAAAAAATGGCGAAACAAAACGGAAGCCTAATAAAATGTTAAAATAATATTACTAAATAATTACCAACTGATTTACCCCAAATTTTACAGAAAAAGTATCTGGAACATGAGAATGGCGGCATTACAAAATGTATATTTGTTTCTATCTCAATGATTGTCAAGATAATAAAATACATATGTATTATCATTATCTAATAAAATTGCACATGAGCAATATAACTATTTATTTATTTATTTATTTATTTTATTATATACTGACTTTTTCGGCATTTAAAATAAATTCACTATGTATTTTTACATTCACACATACCGCCATTTCGTTACATCGTGTTGAATTCATTCCAGTTTACCCCATTTTCAAATTTAATTTTTCTGCAAAATTTAAAATCAGTTGAATAAGATTTTTTCACGTTGATTTTTTAAAATTTATTTCAACGTCATTTTGTTCCGTCAACTTAAATTCGTACCACAACTTCACCAGTTTATTTCTATATAATTTAATAAGTGGTATTTTAAGTAGGATTTTTTAAATATTTTATTAGCAATTTTGTTTTGCTATCTCGAATTCATATCAAAATGTTATCAGTTCATTCCTATGTAACAACTGATTCTTGTTCAACATTTTAGGAGAATAGGATAATTAATTTTTTTACTAATAATTTTTGTAACATTGTTTTGCCATATTGGATTTTTATCAAAATATGACCAGATCATCCCCATATGACCCTTAATTTTTGATCAAAAGTTGAAGTCGTCAATAGCGTTTGTAGTTTTTAAGCTCTCCGCGAACTGACAGACAGAAAGACCGAGAGACGGACCGACGGAATTGATAAAACATATTTACGTTTTATATCATATTTCTTGGGACGCTAAAACGTGAAGATATGTAAAATCTGAGAGGGTGATTTTTCACAATTACAAACATTTTATTTGGCCGCCATTTTATGTGGCTGAACTTGAATTAGTACCACAAGTTTACTAGTTGACTCTATTAAGTAGTTTCTACGGGCTAAATTTTTAAATATTTTATTTAGCCGCCATTTTGTTCGGTCATCTCAGATTTGTAACAAAATTTTGCTAGTGAATCCCAACATAATATTTTGATGTTTGTGCAAAATTTGAGATAAATTAGATAAATAGTTTTTTAGTAATTATTATTTTAACATTTCACTTAGCCAGCATTTTGTTTTGCCATTTTGGATTTTTACCAATATTACCACGTCATCCCCATTTTATCTTATTTCTTGATCAAAATTTGAAATTAATCGGGTAAGTAGTCTTTAAGGTATGCCACGAGCTGACAGACAGAGCGACAAACGGACTGACGGAATTGGTAAAAAGATATTTTTTGGCATCTAGGGACTCTAAAGCGTGAAGCAATGTAAAACCTGAGAGGGTGATTTTTTCACGATTTTAGACATTTTATTTGGCCTCCATTTTATTCCCGCCATCTTGGATTCATACCAAAATGTTACCAGTTGATTTCAACATAATATTTGTTGTTTGTGCAAAATTTAAGATAAATTGGATAAGTAGTTCTTTAATAATAATTTTTTTAACTTATTGGATTTTTATCAAAATATTACCAGGCCATCCCCTTACGGCTCTTAATTTTTGACCAAAATTTGAAGTCAATCGAGTAAGTAGGTTCTTAGCAATACCGCGAAGAGACAGACAGACCGACGGAATTGAGAAAACATGTTTTTCGTCATCTAGGACCCTGAAACATGAAGATCTGAAAAAAATCTCGGAGAGTGATTTTTTTACGATTACAATACTTCCCTTTTACGAAGGAAGTAACAAACTTTAAAAAGTCGATAAATTGTCCACACACAGATAATACAGTTTATATATACAAATATTTATTTGGCAACCACTTTAATTTTAAGTTTTTAACAACTTTACAGATATTGTATAAATTATATTTGTAATTTCCTATTAGTTCTGCGTACTTAGATACAAGAATAGGTTTTCAGAGAACTTTCCTCGTAATAAAGATATATATATATATATATATATATATATATATATATATATATATATATATATATATATATATATATATATATATATATATATATAGACATATATATATATATTTATATATTATATATATATATATATATATATATATATATATATATATTAAGGGTCAAATGGGGATGATCTGGTCATATTTTTATGTAAATTGAAGACAGCAAAACAAAATTGCTAATAAAATACTTAAAATTATCCTTAAAATACCACTTATTAAATTATATAGAAAAACCAACGTAAAAAAATCTTATTCAACTGACTTTAAATTTTTCAGAAAAATTCAATTTGAAAATGGGGTCAACTGGAACGAATTCAACATGACGTAACAAAATGGTGGTATGTGTGAATTTAAAAACTACCTATTGAATTTATTTTAAATGCCGAAAAGTCAGTATATGTAATATATATTAATATATATATATATATATATATATATATATATATATATATATATATATATATATATATATATATATATATATATATATATATATATATATATATATATATATATATATATATATATATATATATATATATATATATATATTTATATGTACTGAAACACAACAATAACGAGGGAAGTTCCAGGTAAAGGAAATTTACCGATTTTTTCTCCATACTCCTTTGAAATATATGTTCTGCTTTTTTTGCTATATTTTTATATAGTGTTCGTCGAGTCAAAAGCCACCGTTCTCATAAATAGTTATATTGCTCATGTGCAATTTTATTAAGAATAATGACAATACATATGCATTTATATACCTGACAATGATTCAGATAGAAACAAATATACATTTTCTAATGCCGCCATTTTGTTCAACCATCCTAGATTACTTGTACCAGTTCATCCCGTTTTACAGAAATTTTTTCTGTAAAATTTGGGGTAAATCGGATTGGTAATTTTTTAGTAATATTATTTTAACATTTCACAGAAGTCATTTTTGAAATTCTAGGTGGAAAAAAATCACGAAAATATTTATCGAAAAATATATCCCTAATAGCCTTATTTCAAAGAAAACATTGCATGAAATCGTTTTTTTGCGTAATTAACTTTATACCTTATCAACTATGGCCATGACTTTAAACAAAAGTGCATAAAATATTTAATATGAGTGACATGTCAGTTCAGTGACCTTTTATTAGCGAATTTGCTTTGTTCATTGTGATAATCCTATAAAGAATTTTTAAATTGTGATTGTGCAGTACGAAATCAGAGGGTAAGTACTTATTTTATTTAAAACAATATTATTAAAGAACGCACGTACATAGTAAAATAAACGATATAACGAAGTCGCTGTAAATCTTTTGTGTTTTTCGCAAAAAAAATATTTTAAAATACTGCAGAACATGGTGTTTATGCATGTTTGTTCCAACAATATTTTTTATCGTTAATTTGGTCTATTACCTTTCGACTCATGCTAGATTTTGTTGCCAAGAACTGCCAAGATTTGAAATATTTTTTTTTTCAGAGACTATGTCAATACGAAAATATGACATGTTTACCATTTGGTGCGAGCAAAAATCGCTGGACGACAAAAACGCTTCCGTATTGAATTTTGTTTTGAACAGGCTTAATATAGACCAATCCCGGGATGTTAGATACAATTTAATAAAGAAATTGGTGAATTCCTTTAATAGTTCTGTCGCTAAAATGTGAAAACAGTAATCGCACTCGGACAGTATTTGAACATAGACATCTAGACTGGCTGAATGAATCTATAGAGTTTTTCATAGAAGATCTACAAGAACCAGGTCCAAGTAAAGGTAGACCCTCTAAATCTTTCACAAACCTTGGCGACAAACGAAAAAACCAGAATAATGCCATTGTTGGAAAGTTATTCTACTGAGGAACTATCATTTGCAACTCAAAAAAGTCTTGAGTTGTCAGGCCGTAAAAATGCATCTAAAATAGTCCAGGAAGTGTCAGAACATTCACCAGAGAGAGCTACTAAAATTAAAAAAGCAATTAATAATAAAAAATATAAGCCTATTATTAAGTATTCCCCAGAAGAAGCTCTTGCCCTTTACGTTGATGGGCGATTCACAAAAAAATCCTACACTTTAATGCAGCAAGGAGCGAAGTACCGACATGCCAACATTTACCCTAATTACAACATTCTTCTGAGTGCTAAGAAAAAATGTTTTCCAACTGAAGATTCTATTTTAATCACAGAAATATCCGCCGAAATAAATTTGCAAGAACTGGTCAATCATACTGCTAAAAGAATTGTTGAGTCGCAAAAAACTGTTATTTCTACTTTTCCGTTAAATCTGTCAAATAAATTCAATCTTCTGTATAAATGGGGATGTGATGGCAGTGCTGGACACTCGACCTACAAGCAGCAATTAAGTGACGAAAATGTTTTTTCAAGAAGTGATTCAATCAGTTTATTTTCCGTATGTCTCGTTCCACTGCAAATGACCGCAGAGAATAATAGTATATTCTGGCAAAATATTCGACCATCATCTACCAGATTCTGCAGACCAATAAAATTAATTTTTGCGAAAGAAACACCACAACTATCAAAAAAAGAAATAGAAAATATTGAAACCCAGATAAAAAATATTAAACCCACTGAATGTTTTGTCGAAGAAGGTCTAATAATTATTAATCATTCATTTAAACTAACTATGATAGATGGAAAAATGTTTGGAGTGATTTCTAATTCTTCAACGCAGACTTGTGGCATCTGTCGTGCTACACCTAAAGTAATGAATAATCTAGACTATATAATGGCGCTTCCATCGGACGAAACATTGTACGATTATGGTATCTCGACTCTTCATGCCTGGATAAGGTGCTTGGAGTGTTGTCTTCACATTTCCTACAGGTTGATGTTAAAAAAATGGCAGATACGGGATGAGAACGAGAAAAAAATGGTAAAAGAGAGAAAAGAAGAAATAATTAAAAAGCTAAGAGAAAAGTTGTGTTTGTTGGTTGATATTCCAAAGCAAGGCTATGGAACAACCAATGATGGGAATACAGCCCGAATATTTTTCCGTAAATATCAAATTACAGCATCAATAACAGGTAATTCTTTTTTCAATTTCATATTTATAAAATTTTCATGATTTGTATTCTTTACTTTATAAACCGTTAATGAATTTTACAGGGATGGATGAAGATTTTCTCAAGCGTCTATATGTAATCCTGACAACAATGTGTTCTGGGTATGAAGTGAATTCTGAGGAATTTATTGAGTATTGCAAAGGCACAGCAATAATGTTCGTCAACCTTTATCCATGGTACAACATGCCTTCGAGTCTCCACCGAATACTGATTCATGGCCCTGCAATTGTGAAATCTGCACCACTTCCTATAGGAATGTTTTCGGAAGAGGCCCTAGAATCCCGCAATAAGGATTTTCGAAGATATCGCGAGCATCATTCGAGAAAGTTTTCAAGAGAGAAAACAATGAAAGATGTGTTTTGTGGGCTTTTGGTATCCTCTGATCCTTATATTTCTTCATTATCGAAATGTGTGGGTTCCAATAAAGAACCTTTAGTTAAAGATGTGCTGAGATTGCTCAAAGAGCCTCAGTTATCAAAAAATTCTTTAGATAATGATGATGTAGAAGGAAGAGATGTTGATGATGATGAGGATGATGTGGATAATGACGATGAATAACTGGGAGCTTGAGTTTGAGCTTGTGGTTATAGTTTGCATCAAATATTAATAATTAAGACATATAATTAACACGTTTATATTTTTAATAACTTCATTTTGTACCTAATATTCAATTTTTCATAAATTATATCCACTTGCTTTTAAAATTTGCCAAGCTTTTATGGATTTATAGGTTCTATGTCCACTTTGTATTTTAGAGCAAGAAAAGTTACACAGAGTTAAAATAATATAATTTGTGGTAAAGAATGTTACATGTTTTATTTCTTGTTTTATGTAATAGTTGCTCCAATAAAATTAAAGCAAATAGCATAATAAAAATTAAATTCTTTTTTTGTGGTTAGGAATTTTAAAACAGAATGGGATATTTTGATTATAATGGTGATTGATTTTTTTGATAATGGTTTAACACCCTGTATCATGCAAATTATACAAGTCAGAACCTACATTTACCTAAAGTTTTAGTCTTATAATCCATCAAAGATTCACCACTTGAGGTTTATAATGTTTATATAGATATTTAACAAACCCATTTGGCCCCCCCTCCCCTCCTCCACCTGGATATGTCATTGGCGGGAAGAAAAAAAGTAGGGATAGGCTACATTCATCATTTTCAATGCGAGTAGTGAGGTGTATAAATAATCATTACACATATATTCTCATATATGATTTATTTCCACCTAGATTTTTAAAATGACCTCTGTGAGGCAGGCAGATCGACTGAATTGAGAAAACCTGTTTTTCGGTATTTAGGGATTCTGAAACACGAAGATCTGAAAAAATGTCGGAGAGTTACGATTACAATATATATATATATATATATATATATATATATATATATATATATATATATATATTTACGTAGGAAGATTTTCTTTGGTTTTTTTGGCCTCAAGTTATTTTTTTGGAAAAATAAAACAAATTTATTTTTCGGCACTAATTTTCATTTTGTTTATTGCAAACGTTTCGGCTAAATGCCTTCATCAGTGCTGTTTGACTCAAACTAAAAACAGTACTTTTTTATATTATGCGAAGTCAACATTTTTTTTTTTTTAAATGTAGAGACAAAATGTTACATACATATACTTTTAGACACATAATTAAAAATAACCTTTTTTTTTTTTTTATATAATAATAATTCGTTACGCTAACTAAAATTCCTAGTAATTTATACTTTCAAACTCACCCAAGAAGGTAACTTCCTGCATTCAGCAAACCAAAAAAGAATAAAATTTTTGTCACGTCACATTTAGTATACAGTATTAGACGCCAACAAACATGTAAAATTTTTATTTATAAAACTACGGTGGCATGTTAGTCTACCGATATATTTTGACTGGAATTGCACCTCGTTTTGAAGCAGTTGCTTGTCTTTCTGATTGTTTTTACTGAAGCAAAAAATTGTATATTGTGTTGTTGTTGTTTTGGTGTATAGCATGAGGGCCTTTAATTATACTATTTGTTATTATAATCAATTGGTAATTACTGTATTTTTTTTCCGTTTCACTTAACTAAGTAAAAAAAATTTTTTTTTTTTTCTTATTTATTAATCAAGGAGAAAATTTCGGACCATGATAATTATTTTATTACGTTGTGATATATTTGGTTTAAATTTTTAATTTCAGTTCTATCATTTATTGAATTTTTATTTTGCTTAATATAGAGCATTTCTAAGAATTCCCTTTTTCTTTGCAAAAGTTGGTTTCCGTTTTTAATATTTTTGTGTCTTCATATTTGAATTTATGGGATGTTTCATTTTCGTGCTTAGTTAATGAAGTTTTATTTTTTTTGTCATATTTATGTCCATTTAGGCGGTTTTTAAATTTAGTTTGTATGGTATTTGATATATAGTGTGTGTTTTTTGACTGGTTGGGGTTGGTGTTTTAATACGGTTATGTTTTGGTGTTTGAAAATAGTTTGGATACTTTCTGAAAGACCCTGGATGTAAGGAATAGAGAGAATTTTTTATCTTTAGTTTTTTCGTTTGGTACGTTTTGATTGGGATTGTTCAATCATTAACTATTTGGTATTTGATATATAGTGTGTGTTTTGGGATTGACAAAAGTTCACAAGTACGTTTTTTTTTTCTTTTGAAAAGTGTTGTAGCTCGATTTGGCATACGATATATTTACATTTATGTTCAACGAAAAAAAGTTTGGATTGTCCGATTACATTGCTCTCTTTCCTCCAACTAGTTGTGACCTTGATATGGGGAACCCATTGCGAAAAACCTTCTATTTGTTTATGAAAAAAATAGATGCAAAAAATGTGGATTTTAAAGTTATTTTATTAGAAATCATCCAGAGGTATAGAATTTTTTTATTTCGTTCCAAAATAATTTTTTATTAAACGTTTAATGATTGGGATTGTTCATCCAAAAAAATTCAAACATGGTTTTAAATATTCCAAATTTATTAATGACAAACAAATAAATTTTGAATTAAGATGTTTTTTGCCTTTTGACTATTACCTGGGATTGATACATACAAAAAAATAAATACAGATCCAAAGTTAAAGAAATCAATTTTAATCGGCAAGACTTATTAATTTTGCTAAGAATAAAACTTTTAATTCAATTTTGGGTGTTGCCAAAAGTATATATATGTACCATTAAATGATCTTTTTTTTAAAACAAATTGTGAAAATTTCAATAAAAGTTTTTATTATAAATTCATATCAAGGAAATTTATTTTTGTGTCTTGTTTTCATGTCATCTCACAAATGGTGAATTTAATTTTTTATAAAAAGTTGTTAAATTTTAAAAAAATTTAGGATATATCTGGATGAATTTCTAATAGCCATTGAACTAACTTTAAAATCCACATTTTTTGCATACAACAATAATTTTTATAAACAAATAGAAGGTTGCGCAATGGGTTCCCCAATATCAAGTGTAGTTGCACAACTAGTAATGGAGGAACTAGAGAGCAATGTAATCAACTAGACATATCACTTCCATTTTTCTACAGGTACGTTGATGATTGCATAACTCTAATTCCAAAAGATAAATGTAAATATATCCTAAATGCCTTTAACAACTTCCATGAAAAACTTAAATTCACCATCGAGACTGAAAACAACTCAAAAATAAATTTCCTAGATATGACATTATATAATAAAAACAATATTATTGAAACACAATGGTACACAAAAAAAACGTGGTCTGGCAGATACATAAATTACTTTTCGCAACACCCAATGAACCAAAAAAAGTCGGTAATAATCAGTCTTGCCGATAGAGCAATAAAATTGAGTAATTTAACTTATCAATCCCAGGCAATACAAAAGGCAAAAAACATCTTTTCAAAATAGTTACCCAAAAAAATTAATAAATTCAATATTTAACTCCAGATTACAGCAAATGAACAATCCCAATCAAAACGTACCAAACGAAAAAACTAAAGATAAAAAATTCCTCTCTATTCCTTACATCCAGGGTCTTTCAGAAAGTATCCAAACTATTTTCAAACACCAAAACATAACCGTATGCCACAAAAGCTACAACACTTTTCAAAAGAAATTTTTTTTGTCTTAAAACACCAACCCCAACCAGTCAAAAAACACACACTATATATCAAATACCATGTAATGATTGCCCAGGAGTATACATCGGACAAACTACTCAATACCTTAAAAACCGCCTAAATGGACATAAATATGAAAAAAAAAATAAAACTTCATTAACTAAGCACGAAAATGAAACATCCCATAAATTCAAATATGAAGACACAAAAATATTAAAAACGGAAACCAACCAAAGAAAAAGGGAATTATTTAGAAATGCTCTATATTAAGCAAAATAAAAATTCAATAAATGATAGAACTGAAATTAAAAATTTAAACCAAATATATCACAACGTAATAAAATAATTATCATGGTCCGAAATTTTCTCCTTGATTAATAAATAAGAAAAAAAAAAATTTTTTTTACTTAGTTAAGTGAAACGGAAAAAAAATACAGTAATTACCAATTGATTATAATAACAAATAGTATAATTAAAGGCCCTCATGCTATACACCAAAACAACAACAACACAATATACAATTTTTTGCTTCAGTAAAAACAATCAGAAAGACAAGCAACTGCTTCAAAACGAGGTGCAATTCCAGTCAAAATATATCGGTAGACTAACATGCCACCGTAGTTTTATAAATAAAAATTTTACATGTTTGTTGGCGTCTAATACTGTATACTAAATGTGACGTGACAAAAATTTTATTCTTTTTTGGTTTGCTGAATGCAGGAAGTTACCTTCTTGGGTGAGTTTGAAAGTATAAATTACTAGGAATTTTAGTTAGCGTAACGAATTATTATTATATAAAAAAAAAAAAAGGTTATTTTTAATTATGTGTCTATAAGTATATGTATGTAACATTTTGTCTCTACATTTAAAAAAAAAAAAATGTTGACTTCGCATAATATAAAATAGTACTGTTTTTAGTTTCAGTCAAACAGCACTGATGAAGGCATTTAGCCGAAACGTTTGCAATAAACAAAATGAAAATTAGTGCCGAAAAATAAATTTGTTTTATTTTTCCAAAAAAATAACTTGAGGCCAAAAAAACCAAAGAAAATCTTCCGTAATATATATATATATATATATATATATATATATATATATATATATATATATATATATATATTGTAATCGTAACTCTCCGACATTTTTTCAGATCTTCGTGTTTCAGAATCCCTAAATACCGAAAAACAGGTTTTCTCAATTCAGTCGATCTGCCTGCCTCACAGAGGTCATTTTTAAAAATCTAGGTGGAAATAAATCATATATGAGAATATATGTGTAATGATTATTTATACACCTCACTACTCGCATTGAAAATGATGAATGTAGCCTATCCCTACTTTTTTTCTTCCCGCCAACGACGTATCCAGGTGGAGGAGGGGAGGGGGGCAAAATGGGTTTGTTAAATATCTATATAAACATTATAAACCTCAAGTGGTGAATCTTTGATGGATTATAAGACTAAAACTTTAGGTAAATGTAGGTTCTGACTTGTATAATTTGCATGATACAGGGTGTTAAACCATTATCAAAAAAATCAATCACCATTATAATCAAAATATCCCATTCTGTTTTAAAATTCCTAACCACAAAAAAAGTATTTTATTTTTATTATGCTATTTGCTTTAATTTCATTGGAGCAACTATTACATAAAACAAGAAATAAAACATGTAACATAATTTAGTCTTTACCACAAATTATATTATTTTAACTCTGTGTAACTTTTCTTGCTCTAAAATACAAAGTGGACATAGAACCTATAAATCCATAAAAGCTTGGCAAATTTTAAAAGCAAGTGGATATAATTTATGAAAAATTGAATATTAGGTACAAAATGAAGTTATTAAAAATATAAACGTGTTAATTATATGTCTTAATTATTAATATTTGATGCAAACTATAACCACAAGCTCAAACTCAAGCTCCCAGTTATTCATCGTCATTATCCACATCATCCTCATCATCATCAACATCTCTTCCTTCTACATCATCATTATCTAAAGAATTTTTTGATAACTGAGGCTCTTTGAGCAATCTCAGCACATCTTTAACTAAAGGTTCTTTATTGGAACGAGCACCCACACATTTCGATAATGAAGAAATATAAGGATCAGAGGATACCAAAAGCCCACAAAACACATCTTTCATTGTTTTCTCTCTTGAAAACTTTCTCGAATGATGCTCGCGATATCTTCGAAAATCCTTATTGCGGGATTCTAGGGCCTCTTCCGAAAACATTCCTATAGGAAGTGGTGCAGATTTCACAATTGCAGGGCCATGAATCAGTATTCGGTGGAGACTCGAAGGCATGTTGTACCATGGATAAAGGTTGACGAACATTATTGCTGTGCCTTTGCAATACTCAATAAATTCCTCAGAATTCACTTCATACCCAGAACACATTGTTGTCAGGATTACATATAGACGCTTGAGAAAATCTTCATCCATCCCTGTAAAATTCATTAACGGTTTATAAAGTAAAGAATACAAATCATGAAAATTTTATAAATATGAAATTGAAAAAAGAATTACCTGTTATTGATGCTGTAATTTGATATTTACGGAAAAATATTCGGGCTGTATTCCCATCATTGGTTGTTCCATAGCCTTGCTTTGGAATATCAACCAACAAACACAACTTTTCTCTTAGCTTTTTAATTATTTCTTCTTTTCTCTCTTTTACCATTTTTTTCTCGTTCTCATCCCGTATCTGCCATTTTTTTAACATCAACCTGTAGGAAATGTGAAGACAACACTCCAAGCACCTTATCCAGGCATGAAGAGTCGAGATACCATAATCGTACAATGTTTCGTCCGATGGAAGCGCCATTATATAGTCTAGATTATTCATTACTTTAGGTGTAGCACGACAGATGCCACAAGTCTGCGTTGAAGAATTAGAAATCACTCCAAACATTTTTCCATCTATCATAGTTAGTTTAAATGAATGATTAATAATTATTAGACCTTCTTCGACAAAACATTCAGTGGGTTTAATATTTTTTATCTGGGTTTCAATATTTTCTATTTCTTTTTTTGATAGTTGTGGTGTTTCTTTCGCAAAAATTAATTTTATTGGTCTGCAGAATCTGGTAGATGATGGTCGAATATTTTGCCAGAATATACTATTATTCTCTGCGGTCATTTGCAGTGGAACGAGACATACGGAAAATAAACTGATTGAATCACTTCTTGAAAAAACATTTTCGTCACTTAATTGCTGCTTGTAGGTCGAGTGTCCAGCACTGCCATCACATCCCCATTTATACAGGAGATTGAATTTATTTGACAGATTTAACGGAAAAGTAGAAATAACAGTTTTTTGCGACTCACCAATTCTTTTAGCAGTATGATTGACCAGTTCTTGCAAATTTATTTCGCCGGATATTTCTGTGATTAAAATAGAATCTTCAGTTGGAAAACATTTTTTCTTAGCACTCAGAAGAATGTTGTAATTAGGGTAAATGTTGGCATGTCGGTACTTCGCTCCTTGCTGCATTAAAGTGTAGGATTTTTTTGTGAATCGCCCATCAACGTAAAGGGCAAAAGCTTCTTCTGGGGAATACTTAATAATAGGCTTATATTTTTTATTATTAATTGCTTTTTTAATTTTAGTAGCTCTCTCTGGTGAATGTTCTGACACTTCCTGGACTATTTTAGATGCATTTTTACGGCCTGACAACTCAAGACTTTTTTGAGTTGCAAATGATAGTTCCTCAGTAGAATAACTTTCCAACAATGGCATTATTCTCTGTTTTTTTCGTTTGTCGCCAAGGTTTGTGAAAGATTTAGAGGGTCTACCTTTACTTGGACCTGGTTCTTGTAGATCTTCTATGAAAAACTCTATAGATTCATTCAGCCAGTCTAGATGTCTATGTTCAAATACTGTCCGAGTGCGATTACTGTTTTTTCACATTTTAGCGACAGAACTATTAAAGGAATTCACCAATTTCTTTATTAAATTGTATCTAACATCCCGGGATTGGTCTATATTAAGCCTGTTCAAAACAAAATTCAATACGGAAGCGTTTTTGTCGTCCAGCGATTTTTGCTCGCACCAAATGGTAAACATGTCATATTTTCGTATTGACATAGTCTCTGAAAAAAAAAATATTTCAAATCTTGGCAGTTCTTGGCAACAAAATCTAGCATGAGTCGAAAGGTAATAGACCAAATTAACGATAAAAAATATTGTTGGAACAAACATGCATAAACACCATGTTCTGCAGTAATTTAAAATATTTTTTTTGCGAAAAACACAAAAGATTTACAGCGACTTCGTTATATCGTTTATTTTACTATGTACGTGCGTTCTTTAATAATATTGTTTTAAATAAAATAAGTACTTACCCTCTGATTTCGTACTGCACAATCACAATTTAAAAATTCTTTATAGGATTATCGCAATGAACAAAGCAAATTCGCTAATAAACGGTCACTGAACTGACATGTCACTCATATTAAATATTTTATGCACTTTTGTTTAAAGTCATGGCCATAGTTGATAAGGTATAAAGTTAATTACGCAAAAAAACGATTTCATGCAATGTTTTCTTTGAAATAAGGCTATTAGGGATATATTTTTCGATAAATATTTTCGTGATTTTTTTCCACCTAGAATTTCAAAAATGACTTCTGTGTGCCTGTTTGTTCGCGCGCAACTACTTACCTGATTGACTTCACATTTTGCCTAAAAAAAGGCGAAACAAAACGAAGGCCTAATAAAATGTTAAAATAATATTACTAAAAAATTACCAATCCGATTTACCCCAAATTTTACAGAAAAAATTTCTGTAAAACGAGGATGAACTGGTACAAGTAATCTAGGATGGTTGAACAAAATGGCGGCATTAGAAAATGTATATTTGTTTCTATCTGAATCATTGTCAGGTATATAAATGCATATGTATTGTCATTATTCTTAATAAAATTGCACATGAGCAATATAACTATTTATGAGAACGGTGGCTTTTGACTCGACGAACACTATATAAAAATATAGCAAAAAAAGCAGAACATATATTTCAAAGGAGTATGGAGAAAAAATCGGTAAATTTCCTTTACCTGGAACTTCCCTCGTTATTGTTGTGTTCAGTACATGATAAATATATATATATATATATATATATATATATATATATATATATATATATATATATATATATATATATATATATATATATATATATATATATATATATATATATATATATATATATATATATATATATATATATATATATATATATATATATATATTAATATATATTACATATACTGACTTTTCGGCATTTAAAATAAATTCAATAGGTAGTTTTTAAATTCACACATACCACCATTTTGTTACGTCATGTTGAATTCGTTCCAGTTGACCCCATTTTCAAATTGAATTTTTCTGAAAAATTTAAAGTCAGTTGAATAAGATTTTTTTACGTTGGTTTCTATATAATTTAATAAGTGGTATTTTAAGGATGATTTTTTAAGTATTTTATTAGCAATTTTGTTTTGCTGTCTTCAATTTACATAAAAATATGACCAGATCATCCCCATTTGACCCTTATTATATATATATATATATATATATATATATATATATATATATATATATATATATATATATATATATATATATATATATATATATATATATATATATATATATATATATATATATATATATATATATATATATATATATATATATATATATATATATATATTATCTTTATTACGAGGAAAGTTCTATTAAAACCTATTCTTGTATCTAAGTACGCAGAACTAATAGGAAATTACAAATATAATTTATACAATATCTGTAAAGTTGTTAAAAACTTAAAATTAAAGTGGTTGCCAAATAAATATTTGTATATATAAACTGTATTATCTGTGTGTGGACAATTTATCGACTTTTTAAAGTTTGTTACTTCCTTCGTAAAAGGGAAGTATTGTAATTGTGGTGAAAAAATTACCCTCCGAGATTTTTTCAGATCTTCATGTTTCAGGGGGTTCCTTGATGCCAAAAAACATGTTTTCTCAATTCCGTCGGTCTGTCTGTCTCTTCGCGGTATTGCTAAGAACCTACTTACTCGATTGACTTCAAATTTTGGTCAAAAATTAAGAGCCGTAAGGGGATGGCCTGGTAATATTTTGATAAAAATCCAATAAGTTAAAAAAATTATTATTAAAGAACTACTTATCCAATTTTTCTAAAATTTTGCCAAACTTCAAGTATTATGTTGAAATCAACTGGTAACATTTTGGTACGAATACAAGATGGCGGAATAAAATGGAGGCCAAATAAAATGTCTAAAATCGTGAAAAAATCACCCTCTCAGGTTTTACATTGCTTCACGCTTTAGAGTCCCTAGATGCCAAAAAATATCTTTTACCAATTCCGTCAGTCCGTTTGTCGCTCTGTCTGTCAGCTCGTGGCATACCTTAAAGACTACTTACCCGATTGACTTCAAATTTTGATCAAGAAATAAGATAAAATGGGGATGACGTGGTAATATTTTGGTAAAAATCCAAAATGGCAAAACAAAATGCTGGCTAAGTGAAATGTTAAAATAATAATTACTAAAAAACTATTTATCCAATTTATCTCAAATTTTGCACAAACATCAAAATATTATGTTGGGATTCACTAGCAAAATTTTGTTACAAATCTGAGATGACCGAACAAAATGGCGGCTAAATAAAATATTTAAAAATTTAGCCCGTAGAAACTACTTAATAGGGGTCAACTAGTAAACTTGTGGTACTAATTCAAGTTGGCCGCATAAAATGGCGGCCAAATAAAATGTTTGTAATTGTGAAAAAAATTACCCTCTCAGATTTTACATATCTTCACGTTTTAGCGTCCCAAGAAAATATGATATAAAACGTAAATATGTTTTATCAATTCCGTCGGTCCGTCTCTCGGTTTTTCTGTCTGTCAGTTCGCGGGAGAGCTTAAAAACTACAAACGCTATTGACGACTTCAACTTTTGATCAAAAATTAAGGGTCATATGGGGATGATCTGGTCATATTTTGATAAAAATCCAATATGGCAAAACAATGTTACAAAAATTATTAGTAAAAAAATTAATTATCCTATTCTCCTAAAATGTTGAACAAGAATCAGTTGTTACATAGGAATGAACTGATAACATTTTGATATGAATTCGAGATAGCAAAACAAAATTGCTAATAAAATATTTAAAAAATCCTACTTAAAATACCACTTATTAAATTATATAGAAATAAACTGGTGAAGTTGTGGTACGAATTTAAGTTGACGGAACAAAATGACGTTCAAATAAATTTTTTAAAAAATCAACGTGAAAAAATCTTATTCAACTGACTTTAAATTTTGCAGAAAAATTAAATTTGAAAATGGGGTAAACTGGAATGAATTCAACACGATGTAACGAAATGGCGGTATGTGTGAATGTAAAAATACATAGTGAATTTATTTTAAATGCCGAAAAGTCAGTATATAATAAAATAAATAAATAAATAAATAAATAGTTATATTGCTCATGTGCAATTTTATTAAGAATAATGACAATACATATGTATTTATATATCTGACAATCATTCAGATAGAAACAAATATACATTTTGTAATGCCGCCATTCTCATGTTCCAGATACTTTTTCTGTAAAATTTGGGGTAAATCGGATTGGTAATTATTTAGTAATATTATTTTAACATTTTATTAGGCTTCCGTTTTGTTTCGCCATTTTTTAGCCAAAATGTGAAGTCAATCAGGTAAG
Organism: Kuschelorhynchus macadamiae; assembly: GCA_030620095.1. Taxonomy (NCBI): domain Eukaryota; kingdom Metazoa; phylum Arthropoda; class Insecta; order Coleoptera; family Curculionidae; genus Kuschelorhynchus; species Kuschelorhynchus macadamiae. The sequence continues at coordinate 24,468 of JAUTXW010001058.1, forward strand.
CAGTTGCGCGCGAACAGACAGGCAGGCAGATCGACTGAATTGAGAAAACTTGTTTTTCGGTATTTAGGGATTCTGAAACACGAAAATCTGAAAAAATGTCGAAGAGTTACGATTACAATACTTTCGTCTTACGAGAAAAGTAAAAAACCATACAAAGCTCCCTCTTAACTACAGACCGTGATTTTTTCATCCATTTATGAATACGATTATTCAGATTTATATTATCACATTTTGAATGATATCGAAATAAAATCCATGACCGTCAATGGTATAACTGAGTATTTAACAATATTTATCTAGTAGTCTTCCAGAACTTTGCAAACTTCATGCTTATACTGGCAGTTTCTTTTTCAATCGAAGGAAAGCTTGTCGAGTCTTAATAAAATGAACCAAGTGTTAAACAGGGCCTCAGTATTAGCATCCACCGTATTCCCTCTCAGCATCATGCCTTCTTTTATCAGCTAGATCTACAAATGAAACTAAAAGCTGAACACGTATTAATAATTAAAACTTTACAAAAAAATATTCCATCACGTCAATTGCCACCATAACTGCAAACAATGTGATTTTTTATTTACTAGCCTGAGACACATTGCTTCTGCTATTTTTTATTATTATTTTTTTGAATAAGGAAATTCTAACTCGGTTTCAAAACTCTTGCCATATGTGGGTGTAAGTATATAGTCAAGGAAATAAATTTATATGCGGAAAAAAACTAAACATTATATTAATATTATGTATAAATTATATTTGTAATTTCCTATAAGTACTGCGTAGGTACAAGAATATGTAAAGCCTTTTAATAGAACTTTCCTCGTAATAAAGTTATATATATATATATATATATATATATATATATATATATATATATATATATACCTATATATGTATATACATATATATATATATATATATATATATATATATATATATATATATATATATATATATATATAAATAATGTGTTAATTTATTACTATTATGGATATATAAACTGTGTTATATGTGCGTGGTGGAGCCCGTTACGAAGAAAGTTCCGGGTAATAGTCAATGTTCCGATTTTTTAAGAATAAACTGCAAACAAGTGGATTTCTTATTTGTTGGGAAATATACCACTCACGCAGCGCACTTCGAGTTAGTACAAATGGATAGCAGTTTAAAGCGGAATCTGCGGCCAACTATTTTGCATAAGTCCAAACTATTGCAGTGGACGTAAAGACACTATCAATATGTAGCAGTGTTTCTTGTAGCTATTTCCTTAGGATAATGGTCTTGGAGATTAAATAAATAACCTCTGTAGGAGAAGTTTAATAAGCTAACTGCAGGAATTAGTTAACATGAAGGGTTAGACTCACCAGATAAATATGGTTGAAATTTTTAGGTTAGCTATAAAATATCGAAAAATTAAGAACACTAGTATAGAAAATTATGAAAAGCTTAGGCCTTTACACCGCCTCTCTAATAACCTAGCAAGCACCTTTACATGGAAAACCGAACGACAAAACACTATATCGTAAAAATCTTATACAAGGAATATCCATTACCTTACTATGTTATCTTATTCTGTTTGGAAAGCCAAAAAAATAAAACTAAAAACAACCACTAAAATAAACCAGGCTGTGGTGATTACAACACATGGTTCATGGAATAAACATCTGGATTATTATCCCACGCCTATCTGACATAAGTGTATAGGTTTTAATAAATTAGAGACATTTAACGCATCTCATTACAATTAAACAGCTAGGTACAATGAAAACATTGAAAAAAAATATTAAACTATTACACAGACAAAAAATCAGTAGACAGCTTCAATAATTATTTGTTTGCTTGCTTTTTAATTGGTTTATACAAATATTGTTTATTTTAATTCAAAGTGATTATTTTTGTATATTTTTATGGTTCACTGAGGCGTTGAATCAATCAAAACATATTATTTAGAAATATCTTTTTAATATTTTAAAATGAGTGTATTTGCTAAACAAATAATTATTAGAGTTAATCAATTTGATATTTATATATCCTTTATATACTCCCACTCCTATTCTGCAGAATTATAACGGTCAAGTTTTCAGGTTTAAGCTCGTTTCTTTTTTATTCGCGTGCTGCTAAAAGTGTTGCTAATTTAGTTTTCAATAGTAAGTTATGGAAGGTCAACAGTTACTAGATAATGGAAATAAATATATCACAGTTAAGAAAGGTAAGAAAGGTTTTTATCAATATACTATATCAATGTCAGCAAGGTAATGTTTTAAATAATACAGCAGTTCATTCAGTTTCAGTTTTATGGTAGAAACAACGTAAATCAGAAGGTGCAAATATAATAAACTATAAATAACTTATGTTAACCTTTAAGGCATACCTAGTTTTATTTAAATTTTCTGAGGCGCATAAATTAGCAATAAATTTTTCTTTTTTTAATAAACCGTTATTTAGAAGATTTTGATTATTATTTTTTTATTATATTATATATGTTTTTGTTTAAGAATAAATATATTTGATTTAAGCAAATAAAAATCTTAGATAAAATCTTAAATAGTTTATAAACATATTTTTGGTTAACATTATTACACATGATAATCCTGTTGGTCTATTTACTTTTATAAAAAATCAATTTTCGAATTTAGATTTTATTGTGAGAGAAATAGTGTACGTATAATATTTTATTGTACTGGTAGGTTGCGCCATTTGTGAAAACCACTACGATGCTATTTTTACATTGATATTTTATTTAGTATGACAGAACTTTCAGGATAAATTAAATTACAATAGACCGAGGTCAATAACAGAATTTCATTTTTGAATACATTATTTATATAATTTATTTTAAACTGGTATCAAAAGCCTACCTGCTCTGGACGATATCTTAACTATTTTTCAAATCATCCGTTAAGCCAAAAATTCAACACCATTATTGCCTTAAAAAATCGAGTCATTCACATTTCAGATAATTTTTGAAAGATAATCTAAATAAATTATATAAACTATTTTTTAATAATGGGTTTCCAAAAACCGTAGTGCACAAATTAATTTAGCACTCTAGGTGGTTTGATGGTCGGACAGAAGACCCGGATGTTTCACATTTTAAATACAAAAAGTTACCTTATATTCAAGGGTTTACAGATAATGTTACTAACCAGTTAAAAACAGATCATTTAAAAATAGCCAAATATAACACACAATCACTGTAAGTAACATGTTCACAAAAACCGAAGATAGAATTCTGTTACACAAAAAGGATATTTTTGGAAATGGTACATACTAACAATGAAAATAATTCGGTTAACTCTAGATCTGACATTCAGCAGTTAAGTCCCATTTATTGCAATTGATTAAAATAAATAAATTATTTGCCTTGTTCAATACAATAACTTAAATATAAAAGTAATGTAAATCTATGCACATAGTATCTTAGTAACATAGTTTCTGTTGCCGAAAAAAGATAGTTCTTATCAATAAATAAAAGGAAGCAAAAAAAATGTTTTGCCAGTAAATAAAATTTACTAATTGTTTGTTAATACTTAAGCTATCATATGTGTTCCCATTCATTCCTTTTCAAGTGTCCATATTGGTATTAAAATGCATATAGTCTTGCTTTTGTAACTTCACTTGTAAGTCAGTTAATTTGTTTTTATTCTCTTTATATAATTTTAATCTGTATTATTTTAGCGTTCCCTCCTGATGAAGTCATAAATAAATGACGAAATATAGAGGATGTTGGAAGTAAATTAGTTATTTGTTTGGCCTACAGACCGCATAACCGAAATTAAATTCCTTACTTATATATATTTCTTATTATATATATAAAGTGAACATTACTTTGATAATCCTTTATCTAATATTGGTATTATTTTTTCGTTACCGACAAATAAATTTTATTTCTAAAAATATTAGCACATTCGAAAGATCAGGAACTCTCGGCAACGTCGCTTTTTCTTTTGCCATAGAAATACGCACTACCGGCAATTGTCTAAACTTTTTCATTTTGCATTTGCATTTTTGCCGCTCGCGAATATTCGACAAATAGTTTAGTTTTGAATTTATGTATTTTTTTAAAGAAAATTGTGTTATTTTTATATAGACATGGTGCATGCTTGTGTAGTGTGTAAGAAACTTCTTATAAGGCTACTTATATTCAAATTTAGGTTTTGGTGAGGTAAGTGAGGTTATAGGACTTGTATTATTTGATTATTCTTTAGTCATGGGCGTAGAAGTTGGCGATTCGGTGTTTTAATACGTACTACCTATCGTCTACCTATTCATCCATGCTGATAAGACACGTCTTAGATTTATTTAATTTTTGTAATCTGGAAACAAAGATTGTCCAACAATATATTTGAATATTATCTGGTTCGGTCGGTAACGTTTTTTGGCCAAAAAGCCATTCGGTCGTATTTTGGAAAATATCTGAAACTTAAAGAGCCTGAGTTAAAATAATTTTGCCGCAATAAATAATCGTTTGCGGCTCAGATAAAAAGCCTTGAAATTAAACTGTAGATGATATCTTTTTGGGTTAAATAAGAATCTTAATAGGAATAACTATACTTCTCTTTTTTGAAGTTTTCTAAATAGTAAGCAAGAATGTATGCACAAATTTTGTACAACTCTTCATTAATGATTAAACACAACTGTGAAACACCCTCAACGAGGTTATTAAATATTTTAAACCTGGCAAAATAGCTATTTTAATTTGTGATATTTATCCCTAGGGTTGCCACCTTTTTGAACTAAAAATATAGGACAACACTCGGGACAACATAAAAGGGTCAATACTCTTTATTGCTATAGAACACCACAATAACAACAGAATAACACCTGCATATTTGCCTTCCAATTATATTTTTGGTTTGATTTTGCTGTCTCGAACAGTATTTTACTTTTTATATATATTTATAGAAATCGAAACAAGTATACAGAAAATTTAAATAAATAATTAGTTTTGCTTTTAACGTAGGATGGGAAACGCCTATTACGTTCTCCTGCACCTAATATTTATAATAGGAAATACCCTATTATCAAAAACACTTGAGGCAGGAACCATTAAAGTAATACATTATATTAAAAACATTTATAAAAGTATTATTGTTTAATACAACATTGCACTTTTTACTTAAGTTGTATATTTCTTATATTTTTTGATTTGTGTTAGCTTTAACAAGTATGGAAACTAATTAAAACCTTGTTTTTAATTTTCCCTTATACATTTATAGGACATTTTCATTAAAGTATAGAATAAACGACACGACTTTAATATATATTTTGAAATATAGGACAGGTAGCAATTCTAATTTATACCTATTTATTTGGTTTAATAAAAATGGTTGAGCATTACCAGAAAATATTCGGTGCATAGACTTTAAAACCTACGTCTGTCATTATGCCTGAATGAAAATATTTCATAAATCATGTACATTATTATTTAATTTTCGTGTTAAATAAATGAGAGTTGAAATGCATAGATTCTTTAGTAAAGACCGATTTACTTTTTTATTATTAATTGTACTTACTATGAACCTTCTTTTTAAATAAGTTGTAGAATATAGGTTTTGTTCTCGCAAACAATTTACAACGGTTTCAAATTGATTTTAACTATGATAGATTACTTGCTATAAGATAAGGTGGCATAATTTGATGGTGTCTTAAATGTTTAATGTGTCTAGGTAGGTTTTTAACCCTAGCTTTTTAAAAAATCATTCTCCTCTATCATTACATTCCGCCAACCCGTATTTACCTACAATTCCTCGTAAGTGTTCATCTTGTGTTTCCAACTTTTGCGTTCCAGTCTCCTTTGATGAGAATAGGTTCTTATTTTTTGGCATGCCTCGAGTTATATTCTCTATGAGACTATAAACTTCTTCAACCCTTATCATCATTTACCGCTGATGACATGCATATCTGTAGAATGTGAAATTTAGTGGGCTTTGCATTGAAAGTTATTTCGATCAATTTTTCCTTCAATCTTCTTCTTCACTATTCCTTTTTGCCCAGTCGTATCAGCTCCAGATATAAATATTCTATAATCAGCTATTTCAAAATGACCTTTATTATTCCAGTGAGTCTTTGCTATCCCACACATGTCTACTTTCTGTTTGATTAGTTCCCATTCAAGTGTATGAATTTCACAGTCCTAAGAAGCCCCTCACGTTTCAGGTGACTATTCTAAGTCCTAACTGGCACTTAAAAAATAGTCTGCACTGTGTGCATTTCTTGCTAAACTATGAAATTAAAAAAGTAGTTAACATTTTCAATAAACCACAAAGTCACTTTTATAGTAGTAATAATATTTTTTTAGGTAGAGATATCCTGGTGACATAAGTAGTAGCGACTTTTCCACACCCGAAAAAAGAAGGAAATATGTTAGAATTCTGAAAACAACTATTGCCAATCAGAGAAAGAATGGTAGAAAGTACTCTTCTATTCCAAAACAATGGTAATTGTTGGTTAATCTTAGCAAATACATGTTTTGGCACAATTTTATATATTTAAAAGTAAATGAAATAGCTGGTTTAAATTGTTAGGGATTATTTTTGTAATAAGTCAGCTTAATATTTGAAGCTATATTGAATGTAAAATTTTGACCAGCTGAAATTTTAACTTTTTTTATGAAAAGCTCTAATTAGTCGTTAAATCTTCCATAATAAAACTTTTATAAATGTTTTAATCAGAGTTCTATACTCATATCGACATCTCGTTTGTCAACAACGGGGAACCCGTAACCATTTATATGTATATTATGTTAAAATACTGACAAAATATTATGTTAAAGTACTGACAAAATAGTGGACTTAAAAGAAATGAATCCTTTCATTCAAAATCAGATACTTTAATGAGATCAATCAAATCTTAATATATACTTATTACTTATTACTAATCATACTATCAAAATAAAGATTTATTACATTTAATTTATCCCATTATATTTAACCAATATATGCTATTATTTGTAAAAAGAAGTTACCATGTAAGAAATCAACAATATTAACTAAATTATTTAACGTAAGACACAGTTGCATGAAGGTTTGAAACGAAAATTTTCAACAAATAAACTTCCATAAAAGTGGTCATGGAGAGGCCACACCAAACCCTCCTCCCCCTTATATACGCCACTGAAGACAAGACGAGACGATAGAAGACCTTCCATCACCAACAGGAGAGAAAAATGTCCTTTCGTCTCGTTTCTCTCGTGATATAACAGATGAGACATCAAAATAAAATCCTGCCTTCAGATAAATTTCAGAAGGGGCTGCAAATTATACTTAATTCAAAACAACCTTTTAACATTTTTTGATTTTTTAAAGGCCTGCACATAAAATCAAAATAAAAATGTTGTTGAAAGTAAAGAAAAGTGAACGTTTTTAAGAACGAACTTCTTTCATAGATCCGCAACTAAAATAAATAGTCTTCCCTATCGTCAAAACAATTGGCAGGCTTTTATAGTTTATATAATTTTTCGTAAGTTATGTGTTTTTATAATTTAAGATATATAGATATTATTAAAAAAAATACTATGTTGTGTTCATAATGTTTATATTGTTTATGGTGGTAAATATTAAATAAATATATTATTTATCTTTCTAATTCTCATCTAATTGTGGGTTTAATTATTAAATGCTCTGATTAGGATAAGGCCGAGTTAAATTTGAATTACTATCTGTCAGTTCCTTTAATTGCATGAGGTATCTTTAGGGATCTTTACTCCACGAGATCTCTACATTGTGTTCAAATCTTGTGAAGCAAAGATCCCTGAAGATGCCTCGTGCAATTAAATTCGAAACGTCCGATATTAATTTCAATTTAACACGGTCCCTTTTCCATGAATTATGAGTTCTTAATTGACCAAAACCCATGACAGCTTTGGTTTTAAATTGAGTTGATCAGTTGATTCAGTTTTGGAAACAGTTTTCAGTATAAAGAAAGTAGATTATTATGCTATTATTTGTATTTTTAAAATATTATTTAGTATATAAAAAAATAGTTGAACATAAATTTAACCTATTGAGAATTTCGTATTTATATATTTTTTTCTCTCACGCCTCGAGTTCTGTTAACTATTATTTATTATTTTACCTCTTCATAATTAAAAACGCCATTTTTTTCATCCCCTTTCGCGAGCCGTCAGTTCACTTTCGGACAAGCTTTAAGTAGGAAAAACATTTTTACAAAAAAATGAAACCGCCTTCAAAAAAATGCACTAAAAAGTGAAAAATAATATTTTATTCCACCTTGAAAATTTTACATTGGTCAAAGCATCCCAGAGTAATCGATGTACAAACATGCAAAAAATACATAGGGTCAAACTGATAAGCTCCTCTTTTTTTTGAAGTCGGTTAAAATACTAGGTTACCCTGTATATATAAAATTACATAACGGGATAGCAAAATACCATTTAGTAAATGGGGTTCTATTACACACCTCAAATCAATGCTTTAGTTTGAAAAGGGTATTTAAAAAAATGTAAATTTAATTGTAAAATTCCCTGCCTTTAGCGCTCTCATACCTGTGTTTTTTTTATATTATTACAAAAAAACGAGTAAACCGATTTCAAATCAAAATATATGGGACCACCAGAAAAACGTCCTTTACAATTTGGCGTTTGACTCATCAAAATCAGTTTAGACAATATGCGCCAACAAACATAAAAATATAATATATTTTCAAAGAATTTATTCTAAATATTTCTAATATGCTGATGCAGCTAAAGCTCTACGCCACTGGCAAACAAATACGCAAGCAAATTTTTAACACCAACAAGGAATAAGTTTATTCACTTCAACTAATTGCTTTATTTAAAACAATAACTGACTACTCGTAATGGGATATTGAGTCTCCCTTATTTTTTAGACTGAGTGTTGAACGGGTAAAGCTGGATTCTTGAAAATTTGCAGTTGATGTAAATTAGAAAAGAGCTGCTACTAGTGGCGTAAGTCAGTGTACACTTTCTTCTTTCAAAGTAGAATGACAACGGTTTTTTAAAATTTTCTTATCATTTTACACCTCTCCTAACAACGTACTACGAAAAAGCTCTCTTGATTTTCTTTTTACCTAATAATGACATAATCTTAAAAAATCTTAAAAAAATCTATATTTATTTCAAAGCTAATTAAAATGTGAGGTAAAGGTAAGTTTCGATGTCTAATTTACCTGTTTTATCAATAACACATGATACACAAATACACATGGACCCAAACCACTAGGAATCTGCGCTCCATCATAGATTACATTATTATAAAACAGTCAACAGGTATGAGAACACACGACGTCAGAGTACAGAGAAGCGCAACATGCGGCAGCGACCACCATCTGCTAAAGGCCAAGATACTGCTAGCACATAAAATGGATAAAAAACAAAATGAAGAAAGTATTCAAGAACAAAACCAATCTACTGAAATGAAACAACCAAAATTCAGGCTAGAAAGCTTAGACCATGAAAGCACTAAGCAACTATACAGAAAAAGACTCGACCAAAAACTACAACCGCAAAAATTCAAGAATAATACGGAACACTACGAATATATTAAGCATTGCATAAAGCAAGCAACCGAAGAAGCTTTAGGATATCTAGAAGACAAACAATATTGTAAACCGTATTGGTGGGACGAAGACATCGAACAGGAAATTGAGGTTAAAAGACAGAAATACCAACGTTACTTAAGCAATAAAACAGATCAGAACAGAAGCATCTTCAAAGAAGCACAGGCTCAAGTAAGAGGAAAAATATCCCAGAAGAAAAACTGTGATAGAATAAATACTTACCTTGGAGGGACAAAAAGTGCTGAAAGCTGGAGAGTGCTGAGGTCGCTGCGCCAAAATAATAAGAAAGACCTCTTATCCTCGATAACTGCAGCAAAATGGGACGGATACTTTAGCAAACTCTTAAAAGAAGACCGCGTACAATTTCTGGAAAGCAAAACATCCGCCCAAATACACGTTACAGCGTCACCGATCCGGATCACCGTGAAGGAAGTAAAAGCCGGAACCTTAAGAATAAGAAAGCACCTGGCCCGGGTAATATCCCAGCAGAATTAGTGAAATATGGATCTGATCTCCTATTCGAAATATCATTCCTTACTCCCATCCATAAAAAGGGATCCAAAGAAAATTGTGACAACTACAGAGGCATTGCTGTAACAGGTACACTCAGTCGAATTTACGGGAAAATACTTAAGACCAAAATAAAACGCGAATACGCAGACAGCGAAGCAGAGGAACAGGCAGGATTTCGAGCAGGAATATCTACAGTGGATCACTTATTCTGTGTTATACAACTGCTCGAGAAGATGTCAGCATTCAATCGAGAAGTACATCTCTTATTCGTGGATTTGAAAAAGGCGTACGACAGCATACCGCTATCAAAACTTTGGGAGGCATTGAAACGGACGAACCTAAACATACACCTAATAAAAGCAGTGAAGGAACTATATAGGAGCTGCCACATAAAAGTAAAAGTCAGAGCTAAAATCTCCAACGGATTCACACCAAGTAAAGGCCTTAAACAAGGATGCTGTCTGTCACCCACCCTATTCAAAATCTATCTAGAACAAGCATTGAAGATATGGAAACAGAAATGTAGAAATATGGGAATCCCACTCAATAATACGAATCTGTATACCCTTAGTTTTGCGGATGACCAAATTATCATGGCGCAGGATTTCGAAGATATAGAGTATATGACGCGAAAGCTCATTGAAGAGTACAGGCACTGGGGACTAGAAGTCAACATCTCTAAGACCGAATACATGTGCGTCGGTGGAACTCAACAAGATCTGGTACTAGAAAATGGCCAAATCATCAGATCCTGCCAAACATATAAATACCTAGGAACGAAGATATCGAATACCGGAACACTGGATGAGGCCATTAAGGACAGAAACACCCAAGGCAGAAAGGCAATAGCTATGTTGAATAGCATCCTATGGGATCAAAAAATCACCAAACGAAACAAACATCTGATATACAGCACCATCATAAAAAGCATAGTCACATACAGCAGCGAAGTATGGCAACTGAAAGAGAAGACTATACAAACATTAAACGCGACTGAGATGGACTTCTGGAGAAGAGCAGCAGGAAGATCACGACTCGAAAAAATCCCAAATGAGACGATCCGTAATAACATGAAAGTTAAACACACGTTAACCGACGATATACGAACAAAGCAACTGAGATGGTACGGACACGTCCAAAGAATGGAAGACCGACGACTCCCCAAGCAAATTCTCACCTGGACCCCAACAGGAAGAAGAAAAAGAGGAAGGCCTAGAAGGAGTTGGAGAGAGGGGATAGACTCGGAGATCAGAGAGCGAGGACTATAGGAGGATCTGTGGATCGACAGAGAACAATGGCGACTGGAAATCGGAAGACGTCGGAGAACGTTTTGAACCCGATATATATATATATATATATATATATATATATATATATATATATATATATATATATATATATATATATATATATATATATATATATATATATATATATATATATATATATATATATATATATATATATATATCAATAACAAGTCAAGATCGAAAGCAAACGGAAATGCTAAAGAAGCCCGTGTGAATTTATCAGGAATTTTACCCAAACAGAGTACCACCGTGTGCCAAAACATTTAGACAACTACATGCAAGATTAAGTGATAATGACATTTTTGAGCGTAGGACGGAACAGTAATCACGCCTCTGTTAGAAGAGGCTATAATCCAGGAAGATAGCAGCGCAGCTTCAAACAAATATATCAACTGTTTTTAGAGTTTTGAAGCTACTTTAGCTATACTGTATATGGCACTACAATATGTACAAGCCATGCTTCTCCGTGATGTTCAGCTATGGTTAAATTTTAGTAGGTGGTTGATGCATACAGTAGCACACAACAACAATTTTTTGGCGAAAATTTTATTTATTGAGGCTTCTTTTTCAAGAGAAGCCATTATTAATTTTCATAACAGACATTTTTGGCCGGGAGAAAATCTCTATGTAATAGTAGAAGGTCGATTTCAGCAAGAACTTTAGCTGATTAAGAGAACTTTTTCGGAGTTGTAAAATGAAAATACAATTTTAAAAAACGATTGACATTTTACTTTAAATGAAAAAATCTTACATCGACTTACGTCTAACTACGCCACTGCTGGCAGAAAAAATTGGATTTGCACTAAACATGCAGCTCTTTACTAACTTACAACAACAGCCAAATTTCAAGAATCCAGCTTAATTGAAATAATATTAAATTTTCTAACATCGTGAGAAAATGAGCCCTGAAATTACGTATCGTATTTATGAAACACCCTGTATATTAATGTTGACAAAAACCTTTCTTATCTCTAACTTATGTCATAAGTGGCCGACATTTCATTTATCCAGCCACTATTGCACTACTATAAAACACTCCTAAAAACTAGACAACAGTACTAAATAATAAAAATATATTTATTTCTTATAAAAACAACTAATATAGTGATAGTTAATAACGACCATTACACAGGACGTACTTTCGTTTTTTAATTAATTTTTATAATATTTGATTTAAAAAATGTATATAAGTTATACGAAACAAAACTTTACTTTAGTCAAATAACACATTTACTTGATTCACATTACATTAATTTATGAACTTTTTGAAACAAATATTTTCTTCAGAAAATTCCATTCTTATTTAATTCAAATATTTGTTCTTTCAGTGTATACTTTAAACTAAGTTAGAATAATTTAAAGAGAAATTTAATCGCTCAGAATAAACATAATGACTTGAAAGCTATGTTTACTATAATTAGTGTAATTGTGAGTTTTAAGCACATGTCTATGAATTCATGAAGCTAACTTCTATGTCATCTTCAATTTAATAAGTATTCAAAAGTAGTTATAAACTGTTCAAGATATATCTTTCTCTGCTCCATTTTCCGTCGAAATGGATTCCTCGGTAAAGTAACCGAAATAAATTATTCAAAAAGTTACGTCAAGACCAAGAATAAATTTAAAATATCCGCATTTAAATCACTGTGTAATACACTTCTAAATGTTTGGAATCTATATTTATATTGACCAATAAATTTCTATTCCCTTTTAACGTATGATTCGGCATGTTCTGTGTATACGTCTCGAGAAGGCTTTCTGGAAAAACTGAACGCATAAAATCGAGTCCAGTTAAAACCAATCGTCCCGAAAACCATAAAATTTGTATATTGGAATATAAAAAGAGGTGTGTTATATCAATAAAAAATTATTGCTGAAACCCTGTCCAGCTGAGAAATGGAAAGGGCGCCGACTATATTTAAATAGTTTATGTCTTTCGCTAAAGAACTCATGGAAACGATTTTTATTGAATGAACTCCATAAATACTCTAGAGGCAACATGACGCCGTTTAAAAGATGACTGGTAATCAGCAAATAAAGTATTAATTTTAATATGCCTTTCATTTTATTGGAATTCTAATAATGTTAAATAAATTAATGTAACCTCATTTTATAAAAATTGTTTATTTGACTTTATATTTAATAATACATTCTTTATAGGATGTTTTGACTTAAATATTTTTTATTTATCTACTTCCCGCCCCCAAGCCTAACTAGACGGACTTGTACCTTAACGTGGGCTTCGAATCACGGTCCTTCTGCGCCAAGGGTGCCACTGACTTAAAGAATGCTGTTAAAAAAATGCGCCAAATAGATTAAACAGTGTGTAAAATAGATAACTATACAGTCTTCTAACCATCATAATTTTACACTGCTGAGCATTTCTTGTAGTAATCTACAGATTTCAATTTATAAGGTTTAGAAATGCAAGTTGAGATAATGGTGATAAGAAAATAGATCAGTTTGTGTTATCTGTGTTAAGTGAGGTTATCGTAGCAAAAATATTAAGCGACACAGCTTTTTGTGCTTTATATTTAAACGTGATTTTGTATATCTACTCTAATAAGAATATAAAAATATATTTGCTAAATGCATTTATGAAGTAGCGGATATTGTATATAGATGTGTATTTAAATATTTGCATGCAGGGTGCAGGAGAGATTTAACGAAAAAATTCAATTTTAAACTTATAACACTTAAACCAATATTATTTTAAAGCTAGTGGTTAAAACCGCGTATATATTATTAAATTGGACTATAAATTATACTGGTGCCATTGGTGAATTATTTTAATTAATACCTTACTACCAAAGTACTACGAAAAAGAGTTTAAAAATATTATATTTCAATTTTTTTAAATGTAATAAAAATTTAATATTTATTCATGCTGCTATTTAAGGATGTCGTGTATCATTTAAAATCTTATTTGACGATTCTTACTGGATTTACTGAAAATTCTCTATGAGCCGTTGCCACGTGTGATGTAGGCCGTAACCAGTATGTCTATTGAAAATGTTTGTATGTTTAAAAACTTCAATAGATTTTCTAATTTTTCGTTTATTAAGTCCTGGAACCGATGATAGAACTTTGGGTTCCTTTAGATTTATAATATGGCCGTTGGTATGCTGGTGTTCAGCTACAGCAGATTGAGCAGTTTGTTTCTTTCTAATACATCGTCCACTCCACAGGAGTAAGGAATTTTATATACTACTTCTGTTGGAAAATGTACAATATCTTTCGGGGATTGCAAGCATTGTCCAATCTTCATATGTGTATTGAATATTGTACGTATGTTGGACTGCCGAAGTAATCGTCCTGTTTTGTCTGTGGTCCCATGTATGTAGGGAAGAAAAACACTACCTAACGGTGGCTCCTTATAATTCTCTTTTTGCGGAGTTAGATTACTATATATTTTAAATAAACACGTAATATCTTCAGTGTAATAGCCATTCCCTCTTAGAGCTTGAGTCAGTTTAGATGTTTCCGATGTTAGAGAATATTGAATAAGAAATTTAAATGGCTTTAAATACTAGTGAGTTAATAACTGATTTCTTTTTTGCTGGATGGTGGTATATATCTCTATTCAAGTATCTATTTGTATGCATCGGTTTTGTATAGACAAAATGTCCTAATCTACAATTTTTCCTTCCATTGAACATATACCATGAAGCCAAACAACAAAAGTATCATCTACGTGTTTAAGCCAGTGTTTTGGTTTAAGTAGAGCGGATGTTGGAGCAATATCCTCAAAGGCTTTCATAAAAACTACCACAGTTCGTTCTTAAAAAGTTCCTTGAAAAATGAAATAAGTACATGTAAAACAAGCTTCCACTAGCTCTATTAAGTTCTTATCAAGGTTATTATGATGTGATATGTCTGATATAATGGAAATTGAGTCGTTGACAGGAACATTTGTGTATAGTGATTCTTCATTGAAATTGACCAAAATATCTATACAATGCAACTGGATTGCCTTAAGTTTTTTCCACGACATGTGCAGAGTTTTTTATAAAAGAATCTGTTTTTCGAGTAAACGCATTAATAAAATTTGAAAGATATTTGCCTAGTTTGTATGTGGGCGAGT
Organism: Kuschelorhynchus macadamiae; assembly: GCA_030620095.1. Classification (NCBI taxonomy): domain Eukaryota; kingdom Metazoa; phylum Arthropoda; class Insecta; order Coleoptera; family Curculionidae; genus Kuschelorhynchus; species Kuschelorhynchus macadamiae. The sequence continues at coordinate 39,906 of JAUTXW010001058.1, forward strand.
TTATTGAACTGACGATCGGCCGAAGAGGTACATTGATTTTGTGTATCTTGGGAAGACCGTAGAACCTGGGAATCTTGGAGCTGCTTGGTTTTAAAGATTTCTTCTCCACTGGTGGTAGGCTGAATGAGTTAATCAGATTGTCTTTCTATTCTACTTGTAGGATCTGCTTGCAAAATCTTATAGGTGTTTTTGTCCAAAAGTTGAGTTATATTTTCCACGTATTACCTTCTGTCTATGACAACTGTAGCGTTGCCTTTATCTGCTGGAAGGAATAGAATGTTTGCATCTTAAGGTCTTCATCGCTATTTGTTTGACTGCGGACAGATCCGACTTTGGTGGTTTTGAATTTGTAATGATTTTCGCTGTCCCATACTTAACTTCATCGGCTTGTTCCACTGGTAATCTTCTGATAGGTTCAACGGAGGATACTATGTCTTTTACGAGAATGTTACTTAGTGCTATTGCGAAATTTTCGGCTCTGAAAAGAACGGAATGTTCTGCTTCGATTAGCGGCTTCGACGACAAGTTGATAACTGTATTCTGCGGAGGTTTCACTGGATTTTGTTGGTTCAAGAGTGCTTTAAACTTCTTTTGTTGCTCAATTGTAACTTCTTGATGAATTTTTTCTGCCCGTGCATTAGTGTTGTCCAAAGTTGGAAATATGGTTCTCTAGAGTCCAAACGCTAATTTCAAGTGAATTTCTTTTAGTTTAGGGATTTGTATCTTTCTCTAATTAATGCGTTATTGACAAGCTTATAAATATTCTTAGCAGTTCTAGCTACAACGTGATGAAAAAGGCCAACTGGCAGAGTAACTTCTTCTTGCTGTTCCCAAGATCGACACCGACTTCATAAATTAAATTTTCTATATGGAGTAAAATATTATTTTATAAATTTAAGTGCTTTTTTAAAGTCAGTTCTATTCTTTTCACAATCACCGTATTAATATGATAAAAATTGTCAAAATTTAAAAAGATGTGTGAAATGAAACTTCATGCCACCACGAAAACTCATATAAAATACAATATTAACATGCAGATTCCTGTTGATATGGTGAACGCAATATATATTAACTCCGACGCCCATTTAAATAACTCAAAATGGCGGCATTCCGCCATTTTTTACATTTTTCAAATATGCTTCCCATGCTCTGATAATATCCTGAACAATCCTAAAAAATGTCATGCAAATTGGATAAACAATCGCGGACTAATCCATGTGCATGCGTAAGAAATACATATAGTCCAATTGATAACCTCTTCCTTTCTTAAGTTCTTGTATTGATTAAATCTTTAACCAATAAGTAATGAAGATGTAGAACTAGTTTGTAGGGTAACTCAGGATACATAAATAAATTCAAACGTGTTATGAAAACATCATATAAAATTTAGAAAAAAACTACAACTGTATTCTTATAACAAAACATTGAGCTTTTAATTTGAATGGAATATTTAAAACGACTCTCGCCCTCTCTTACAAAGTAACATGACACTTTACTTTTTTTAGGTATTGGTTAACACTACCTACTATTATGACTACTAAAATGTTTTGTGGAACTGTGGGGTATTTAGGAATTCTCTGCTTTCCTTATTTGAAGACCGCAGGTAATGTCTTGTTATATTTCCTAGAAAAAAAGTATAATTATATTTTGGTCCTGAATGCAAACTGCCAACGACTATAATTAGCCGAGCAGGTTTGCCAATCTAACGGTAAAACACCAGGAATTCTCTTTATTTTGTGTTTTGTTACAGTGCTATTAGATTCCATTAGTTTCATTCTATTGGAAACAAGTGTCTTTGAGCTAACCTTTGTTTGATTGCCTAGAATTTCTACAAGTGCTTCTAGTCTGCTAATTCTTAAGGTGACAGGATCTGAAACCAACATAAAAATACTAACATAAAGTTGCAAAATCTGCTGCAGCAAATTTAAAATATTAAAAGTCTTAGCGTCGAGGACGCAAGTAAACACCCTCGAAAGTTAACCGGAAGCGACCTTGTATATTCCCTATCGGCAGAATAGTGTTAGGTGTCCTTGGCAAATCTCTTTAACTTACGCTTAAGCTTTCACTTAAAACAAGTATTGTGGATAACTTAATGAAATTTACTGCCTTTCGGACTATATTGTTTGACTAGTAACTCACCACACGAAAACTCAAATGAATAACCAGAAAGACAGATTTATTACTTTTTTACATTACATTTTCGAATGTTTCACAACGGGAATCTCATTTTTTTTTATCCAGGAAAACAATTGAGTTAAGTCGTTTGTTACCGCCTAAAAATATAAATTTCAAAATAGAAAAGGATGATAAACGATTGGAAGGTACTTTAGTGCCATCGTAATTATATAACATCCGTTTAGAAAATTTCGCTGTCTAAGAAGCCTTCCTTCCTTTCATAAACGTTGTACTTAAATGTCAAGGAAAACCATTTTGTAACCTGCCAGAAGTAACATAATTAGAGCCCTAAATTCACCTAGCAACAATAATTTAAGTTAATTTTTCCATGCCCGTAAGGAGTATTGTGTAATTAAATTCTGTAAAGCGTTGATGGATTCATTATTTATATACGATTATCGTACGCACGTTAAACAAACTGGGTTATTGTTAATAAGAGCAAGTAGTTTAAATACTTGACTGAGTTCACTTATTTTGCAATACACACTATCAAGTTTAAGCAGATGAAGCAACAAGTTTTAAGCCTTGTTCTCACGGCGCGTATGGCTTAGCGAGCTAGGTCTAAAGTTTTTCATACCTCACGCCGCGGGAACGTAACGACACGCTGTTGCTTCAGGTAACTCAATAATATTGTTAAAGTTGACAAAATCTACAGAAAGAGGGAACAAGAACTTGAGGTTTAATCCATAGTAATTTTTAAAAATCGTGAATTGTGTAACTTTTAAAAGAGAACAACATCATTATTAGCTGCTCTTGTATAATGGTTGTGTGTGCTATTGTGCTGACAATATCTTGGTTGCGTTTAATAAGTGTAAATAAAGAATTCATGTATGTATGGCGATGATTATGTAATTATGTTAAGTTGTACACATTTTCCACTTCACCCTGATATTATAAGTATATTAGGTTCTCACAATTCATCTTTGAAGCTTAAATAAGAGTTCAGCCTGACAAGAATGGCCTTATGACAGAAGAGTATAGCAGGAATGAAAATTTTAAAGGACATAGATTGTTCAAGATAAACACTGAATAATTTGAGTTCGATAAGGTTTCTTAGTTCTAATGACCTGAGTGTAAATTTAATTTTTAAAGTTGGTTTATGTTCAATGTAAGATTGTTACACAGAAACTATGTATTTAGTTATTCTATTCTTTCAGTAGTTTTTGGAATTAATGAATTTATGTTCTTATATCTTCGAAATAATGTTTTATCATGTGCAAAAATAACAACTTCTTCATTCGAAATGGCCATAATTATGCCAATATTAAATCCTAAGAATCACCATGTAGTATTTGAGATTTTGTTAACAGCTTGTCAGAAAATGTCACCTGTTTGTGGACAGTAAGGTATCTCTCTACCACCTTTACCGTAGCCCGCATGCTATTCCTAGTATATTTCGTGTGATACACTATCAAAGGCCTTTTAGAATTACCGAAATATAACCCTATATTGACCTTCCTCAAAGATCTCCTACAACTCCTCTAAGAGCCTGAAAATCATGAGAGTGATTTAGCCACATAATTTATAAGCAAACTGACTGAATAGTTATTCTCAAAATACACAACAATTGTTCTTTTATAAATAATTTAAATATTTTTCATAATACTTGGATCAATAATATAGGACGATAATAAGCTGGATCATCTCTGTCATCTTTCTTGTAAAAAGAGTTAACTTTAGATAACTTATAACAAGTAGGATAACATCCCTACTTTATCCGGTAGTTTAGTAGTTTAGTAATTAGCAAAATTAGGATGTTTTTTCACATAATATGACATTAGACCTGCATTCATGTCATATCTATATTTACTAGTCTCGTTGTTAAGTTATTCTATAACTCCAATTTTTATTGTGGTTTCATGCTGAAATGAGAAGTTTTGATTATTAGAAGATGTTTTATACTAGTTGCATGGCTTCTTGGTTTAACTCCTGGGTTTATGTTTGTAACGCTAGCTAGCAACATTTTACGTTAGTTAACAACAATTTACCTCCATTAGATTCTTCTTAAAAGAGAGTCTTAATACTCTATTATTTTTAAAACCACAACACTCGTTTTTGGTGAGCTACAGCTCCTAATTATCTAAAAACCGCCAAAGGCGATTTAAATATTCTGTCTATTACGGTCTTTTCAGATGGTATAGAATCGGCGTGCACCTTGCCCTGACACGAATTTTCGATCTAACTTTGCAAGGATTCAGTAATGTTAGCAAACACCTGGCCCTTGACCTTAATTACGCTTTTATGAAGATGTTTTTTTACATAACTTCTTTTCGAGTTGTACCAATATGTATTGAAAGAACAAACAAGTCGGTTTGTCAACTTCAGTGTTTCTTTCTGCGTATCGAATATTTCCTGTGAGTACCTGGCGATTGATGTGTCATAGCGGTGGAGAAGAATACCGCTCACCACCTCTCGCTTCTCAACTGTATTCTGGATATTTCAACCACGTCAGAGTAGCTGCTGTGAAAAATTCCATCCAGGATTTGAAAACAGGGAAGTGGCGGCACTAGCTACTCTACGTCGGCGGGGACAGGGCGTGCGTCGGCTCGCTGTTAACCAAACGTGTCTGTAAATGTGCCGTCAGGATATGTAAGAATGTATATATTGTGCTCAAGGCTGTCTAAATTGTTTTTTTCGATTTTCCCTTTAATAAATTTCTTCTAAAATTCTGTTTGGGTAATTTTTTTTTGTAAAAAGTTTTCACCCTCTCTCTCTACCTCTACCTCCTGTCGTTAATCTTATATTTTAAATTCTATTATTTGTAAATATTTTATCAGGAGCATATTGTTAGTATGACCCATGACAAAAAGACTCCCGTCACCAGCGTTAGTGCGACGTCTGGGACTTGGAACATGGTGGCAATCCTGCGACGAGTACATAGGCGGGCACTTGAGGTTTCTCAGAGAGCGGAAAATAAATACAACCATTTATATGAGGAAATGGCGCCGGTCAATTCTCCTGAAAATTTTTACTGTTCGTCGACGGAACTTGAAAATTGTTGTTACAGGGTAGTTTCATTGTCCATCGATCACTTTAAAAATGTACAGCAAGTAACTTACGGCTATACTACCACCCACGAAGTTACTCGTTTCGCTGACTTCCAGTTTAGCATCCTCTCCCCTGTATCGAGAGGGTTGACCACGCCTAGTTCTTAGTAAGATCAGAGAACGCAGTCCATCGAAGGTTGCTTTTGTCGAGCGAGAAGAGAAGTTCCTTAGTAAAACGGATCCACATTTTTGTAAATTGAAAGATAAATTTAGAGTTAGTATGAACATGGCGTCTGGTTATATTTTAAATGTGTCTACAAGCGTGACTTTTAGAGATTTTAAAAATATACAAAAGTGTTATGGTTTTCTCTGAACCGTCAGGATTTACCAGATAACGAGTTATCCTGTACACATGAATAAATGACTTTGTGCGGACGTAGATAATGTCATACTTCGCTATCCCTGATAAAAGAAAGGACTCATAACGAGGGCAGTTCCAGGTAAAGCAACTTTACCGACTTGTTTAGATTACATTCAAGCGGCAAAACATGTCATGTAAAATTCTTTTAAAGTAGTGTAATTAATTAAAAAAATAAAAATAATTATTGTTATTTATTTTATTTGTTGTTAAGTTTTGATAATTAATTATTAATTTATTACATTGGTTACCAGGGCAACTCAGTTAGGCTAGTCGGAGGCGATTCGTAGGTTCTTAATGATATTCAGACTGATACGGGCGCCACTAATTATAGTAGTTAGACATAAAGAAAAAAAAGAAAAGATAATAAACCAATACACCGTTCTGTATAAAGTTCTATGAATCAAAGATAATTTAGGCTGTAATTATAATCTCTAATTAACGTAATCTGAAAAGTCAAAAAATAAACACAAAGAAACAAGATAATTTTAAAAAGACATAAGATTTATTATCTGTAAATGTACATGCTCTACAGACAAATTTTATAAAAAAGATATCAATTTAATTCAAATATCCAAAATATCAAAGTATGTTACATAAATAGTAAATACTACAATTTGTAATCCAAAGGTGAAATAATCCAGTATTTGGTAATATATTTTTCAAATATACACATAATAAATTTATAACTGTGATTTATGCACTTAACCAAATTTTAACCAAAATTTAAAATAGGTATAAAGGACTAGGCCTTATCATATCTAGCTCCTCCATCTTTAAACAAAAGGTTAAGCAGAATGTCATTAGTGGATTAAACAAATTTTGTAAGCTTTAAGCTAAGAAATATTTCCAGTTACATTTTTTATGTAATTTGAAGCAGAAATGACTATAATGGAATAAACAAAAATTTGTAAGCTCTCAGCTATAAAAAATAACCAGTTACATAGAGGTAAATTATATAACTTTATGAAACAGAATGACAATAATGAAATTAACAACATGTGTAAGCATTCAGCTATAAAAAAATATAGTCAGTTACATGGAGGTTAATTATGCAACTCCATAAAAAACATAAAAATTGCAATATGTATGCCAAATAGCTAATAATAACTTAGCACCCAATAAATGTTCGGTTGAAAAATTAGAAAAACTTTTAAGCTGTAAGAAGTCTATAATTTAATTTATTTGAATGTCAAAACCAAATATACGTTCGGTTGATTCTGAACTAAAAATTAGTGTAAAACTTTTAGGCTATAAGAAGTCTATAACTTAATTTAATTAAATGCCAAAGACTAATAATAACTTAGGAACCAATATTTGTTCGGTGGTTTTTGAACTAAAAAATAAAACATTTAAGCAGTTGCGTCATGGATGTATTAAAAAATGAATGCATAAGCTAATATAAAATTAAAACTCGAGTAACGATCGGTGGTTACATGTAAACTAATGAAAAGTATTAGCAATACTACAGATTTTGTCTAGCTGTGCTAATGTTTGCTCTATTCCTTGAATTTGAAAGCTATAGTGAAACTAGAGTATTTATTAGTCAACTCATCTTATCCCAATACCTTAAATAATATCTCAATAAGTTATTTTACATAAAAAACTAAGAATCTATAAAATTATGCAAAAGTGGAAAGGAAATCAGGAAAAAATACTCATCTTTTAAGTTGCAATTTTCCGAAGGAATCAAAAGCGTCTGGAACAGCAAATCACCACACGGCAAAAGGAAAACTATCCCAGCTTTTCCTAAACATCCAAAAAATCTTACTCTGCAACTCTGGGAGATGGAGTAAAAAAACACCTGTACTGTAGACTCGTCAGCCTTCTTCAGATACAGTTCCAAACCAAGATAATTTACGTAATATGGTCATGATAAATTCGACACTTTTAAATCGTTGAGTTAATACAAATAAAAATTAAGAAGGTAATTAATTAAAATCTTGCATCATCCAAAATTAAAAGAATTTTGGTTGTTCTGACGTTAAAAAGAAGTTCGGAAATTAATTTTATTTAATTATTCATTCGAGGATTAAAAAATCGTAGAATAAAAGAATCGTACAATCAAAAAATCTCGTAGGATAAAAAAATCGTAGAATAAAAGATTCGTAGAATAAAAAAATCGTAGAATAAAAGCCAGAAACAAAGAAAAATTACATGTCAGCTACGCGACATGGCGTCCTGTGAAGAAACTTTTACCTGTGTTCTGGCTTATACTTCAGCTAGATGAATTTCTGACTGCATTCCTTCCATATACAAAAGATTAAAACTAGATCATTATCACTTGTGAACTAATCCGACATTGTCGCTACTTTATATGGCACAAAATCACAAAAAAGGTCTAATTAAACATGGCAGTCAACTTGCTCAAGCTGAAACTCAAGGATAAGAGGTCGATCCATCCTGGCCGGCGAAAATAATTAAAGTAAAAAATCCACAAAAAATAATAAGATATCTTCCACTTGGCAAAAAAAATGTACTTTCTAACGTCCTGAATCAATATTCTATTCACTAAACGTATCGAATATGTAATAATAATAATAATGATAATAATAATAATAATAATAATAACTAAGTCTGACCGTCTGGGTACTGTATCCAGCAGTATTGAGGGCGCTACGGTAATTTCGTAGTCCGTACTGTCAGCGACGTCCAGCTATCCGCTGTCCTAAATACCCAATGTCCCTGCCCTTCACACACCTTAGCCACCCTAAACCCCTCCTAACCTTTGAAACCGCACGGAGCAACTAACCTCGGTTAAGTTGCTTGGGGAGTGACGCCTCCACGGACATGAGTTACCTGGACCACCAGGGTCAAATGGTGGCACACCCATGAAAATGGAAAAAGCATCGAGCCTCGGAAAAAAGCCGCTGCCTGGGGATCGCCAGGGCACCTTTGGAGCCACTGCTGAAGGTGACAGCATGCGACACGGTGGCGCCGAAAGGCTGAACAGGCAGGCCTTTGCCGAAAAAACTGCTACAGCCGAACCTATTCCCGAAAATTTCATCAGGGCCGACATTGTTGGAGACGGAAGTTGTCTGTTCCGATCAGTCAGCTTGCAAATATACGGCCATCAAAACAATCATACCAAACTTCGAGAAGACGCATTGAAATACCTACGACAAAACTGGTCGGAACTTCAGATATTTTCGTTATTTCACGACGACGACATGAAGGACTTTGACAACTATTATAAGTTCATGAGCAAAACCACTACATACAGAACGAGCCTAGAAATATTTGCTCTCTCGGAAAGCCAGAAGCACATCTTCCATATTTTCTCAAAACCAAGAACAACAAGAACAAAACAGATGTGCATCAAAGAGAGACCAACAATAATAGGCAAACAAACACACAATAAAATGATCTATCTTCTACTAACAGGCGATCCAATGTTGGGACACTTTGAGCTGCTAACACCACAAAACATCAATCCAAACAACAAAGCATCGGGCGAGCAGCGTAACGGTCGAGGACGCTGCGGGAAAGGACAGCTCGACTGAAACGATCACGACCAGGCAAACGAAAATAGACACACCGAAAGTGTTTTGCCGGCTAAGCTGGCACCCACCAAGGCGGGAAAGGCAGGGCAACGCATGAGCCGCATTACAGAATCGAGCGAACCGATCATGCGCTGCCCAAATGAATACACAAATAAATCTGACACAGATGCTAACCAAAGACAACAACTTGAGCCCATTACAATAGCGGATATATCGCAACGACTACCTGCAACTACCAAGGCAGGTAAACCAAGGAAGAGGTTAAAATGGACAGATGAAGAGAATCGAACGGTGATGTATTCCTACTACACCGCTATCAAACTTGAGACAATTTCATCAGGATACGGACATAAACTGCATACACTTTTCATAGCACAATATCCAGAATACAAATCACTTATCACAGAACAGAGAGTAATAGATCAAAAAAGAGTCATCACTAAAACCAATAAGCTCACCCCACTCGAATTGAAAAACATCAAAGCTATGGTAGCTGCTGAACTAAACATTCATCAACCAAACATTGAGGACAGTGGGGCAGATGCCGAACCGATCCCACATACAAACCAGCCCAACTTTGTGCAAGAGGATCTGCAACCTCACTCAATGCTCAGTAGAGGCGAAGCACTCAGCAACAACCCACGACAGATGACAATGACCATACAGCACACAGGACAAATGAATCATTCGCCCAAAGCACCATACACACAGCTACACCTCGGACCGTCTCTCACACAAGCAATCAAAGTAGAAATGAAGTCTCATCTAAACAAATGGTCAGGCTCCGATCCTACAACAACAGATCCTATTCCTCGTGTAATCTTCAAACGGGACACACATAAAATCCTAAAGACCATCAACGAACACATAATTCCCGAGTACATAACGAATGCGAGTACAATTGAGGACATTCATACAGAGATCTACGCAGCAGCTATAATCACGATAACACAGAACAATCAGAAACTTCCGCCACGACACAGAAACACCAAGAACATAAAACCAAAATTCAAATGCAGATAAGGATCGAAAACAAAATTAACAAAATTAGAAAAGAATTGGGACATCTTACCCAATCCATGAACGGCAACAAGTCAAAACGTATCACACAAAGTGTAGAGAAGATCAAATCTGCATTTCCTGATTACACGCTTACAGAAATCCTTGACACTCTGAAGCAAAAATTATCTGTGTATGCTTCAAGACTCCGAAGATACAAAGAATCAAATAAAAGAAACGACGCTAACAACCCGTTTCGAAGAAGCGAAAAACAGTTCTACCAAAAAATCATGAGCAATGAGGAGGAACGAGTAATAGAACCACCGACCAAACAAGAGATCACAGAATACTGGAAAAGTATTTGGTCAGAACCGAAACTGCACAATAATAACGCTTCATGGATTAAAGCGGAAGAAGACAGACATAAGTGCTTAGAGGAACAAGAGGACTTTGCAATGACAACACAAGAAGTTGCAGAAACAATCAAATACACGCATAACTGGAGATGTCCTGGAATAGATAACATTCATAACTTCTGGTACAAACAGTTTACCTCCACACATGAAGCTCTCACTCGCCAAATTAATGAAATTATTTTAAAACCTAGTACACTCCCCAGTTTTCTCACCCAAGGAATAACACACCTTAAATCCAAAAATTCAGACAATAAGGACCCGTCAAATTACCGACCTATTACGTGCTTTCCAACCCTATATAAGATCATCACAGCCACAATTACCAGGAGAATAGAACAACATCTAGCACACAAAAACATTCTAACGGAAGAACAAAAAGGATGCAGGAAAAACAGCCGAGGATGCAAGGAGCAGCTCATTATAGACAGCGTCACCATGGAACAAACCAGGAAAAATTATAGAAACCTTCATACTGGTTACATAGATTATAAAAAAGCCTTGGATTCGATACCCCACAGTTGGCTAACCAGAGTACTAGAATTCTATAAAGTCAATAAAAACATCAGGCAATTTCTTACGCAAATCATGAGTACGTGGAAAACTAAAATCAACTTGAGAACACAAAAAGAGCACATCGAAACAGAAGAGATCTGCATCAGACGAGGTATGTTCCAGGGAGATTCACTCAGCGCTTTGTGGTTCTGCCTCTGTCTCAATCCACTCTTAAACACACTGAATAACACAAACTTCGGATTTCAAATTAAACCACAAAAAATAACCTACACAAAATAAACCATCTCTTGTACATGGATGACATAAAATTATATGTAAGCACAAAGGTACAGCTAAAGGAACTCCTTAAAATCACAGAAACGTTTACTCTGGACATCAACATGGAATTTGGTATAAGTAAATGCAAGCTACTTCATATCAACAAGGGACAGTGGAAAGACCACCCTACGGGGGAAACAATCAATAATGAAACTATAGATAACATGCTCAAAGATAAAACGTTCAGATACCTAGGCTTCCATCAAAGCACCAAAATTAACCACACTCATATCAAATCAGAGCTCAAGACGGAATTTAAAACCAGACTCACAAAGCTACTAAAAACAAAACTGAATTCCAGAAATCTAACTAAAGCTATTAACACCTTCGCCATACCTATTCTTACGTATTCGTTTGGTATGATTAAATGGTCACACACAGACATAGAAAACATTCACATTCTCATACGCTCTGAATTCACTAAACACAGGAAGTTACATTCCAACGCATGCAAGGAAGACTCACCATCGAGAGAAAAGAAGGAGAAAGGGGAATTGTAGATATACAATCGCTAAATAAAAAACAAATTTACGAATTCAGAAAATTCTACCACAACAAACAAATTAACTTCCACAAGGCAATAGTGAAGCCAGACAAGAATTATACACTGCTCGACCTGTCTCAAACGAGCCACGCAGCAGACGCGCACAGTCACATCCAATCACGACTAGAAAAGACGAAAACCTGGTCTGAAGAAACACCTCACGGAAGACACAGATACCACATAAAGCAAGACTATATACATAAAAAGCTTTCATATACGTGGCTACAAGAAGGGCAGCTGTTCCCTGAAACAGAAGGCTTCCTGCTTGCCATCCAGGACAAAGTCATAGCAACCAGAAACTACCGAAAGCACATCATCAAGGACACAACCATTGAAGACGAGAGGTGTAGGAGATGTTACCAGCAGAGAGAAACGATCGATCACATAACGAGTAGATGTAGAATAATGGCCGGAACTGAATACACCGCGAGACACAACTCAGCAGCGAAGGTCGTTCATCAAGCATTAACCACAACATACAAACTAACGGAGAACACAGATCCTTACTACCATTATACACCAACATCTATACTTGAAAACGAAGACTACAAGCTCTACTGGGACATTGACATCCACACAGATAAAACAATCTTCGCAAATAGACCCGATATCACCTTTCAATCCAAAAAAGAGAAAATCACTTATTTAATTTACATGGCTGTCCCCAACGACGAGAACATCCAAGCGAAATACAGTGAGAAGATCGCCAAATACACCGACTTGGCAATGGAAGTAAAAAGGCTGTGGAAACAGGAAAGAGTCATCATTGTTCCTCTCGTCGTATCAGTAACAGGTTTCTACCCAATAACGTTTACACCGCATTTGAAAACATGTGACATAGTTAGATCATTTCTTAATACCATTTCCTTTTTTTATTTTTATTTTTTGTACTGACTTGGTATAATCCCGTCAGTATAAAATACAACCACAGGAATACTGTGAGACAACAGGTCATAAAAACAATACTAATAATAAACGTCTTTTTATTTACAGAAATAAACAAATATATCAGACACAAGGCGCTATTTAACTTGATAGGCCGAAAGACCTGGCTGCTCTTACATATAACCTTGGTATGATATTGGTTAGATAGATAGTAAATCTATAATACAGTAAATATAAAAAACATACTAAATATACCTATAACAATCATACACTTAATAACTAACTTAATAAAAATAATAAAAAAAATCTGTATACCTAAAATGAACAATGCGACAGGGGAACGGAGAAAGAAGGGAATAAAAGAAATGCAGCAAAAATCCAATTAACCATGAGAATGTATTTTTAGTTATTTTGCTCAAGGAGCAATCTTTATATATATCTGCTTTTAAATTGGTTAGAATTTAATTATTTAAGATCGGGAGGAATTTTGTTATATAAGTGCGTGGCCTGATACGTGAAGCACCTCCTAAACAAGGCAGTCGAGTGTTTTGATATGCTCAGCAGCCCTCTATGTCTTGTAATAAGTACATGTATTTGATCTCGCGAGGTAAGCTTTTCTCTGAGATACAGATGAGTCGCAGTTGCCAAAAGTATATGTAGAAACGAAGCGAAATGCAGCTCTCATTGCTTCTCCATTTTGAGCCAGTTCAAACCATAGAAATGCTCAGAAATATGGTCGAATTTTCTTAGGCAGCACACAAAGCGACAGCAAAAGTTCTGCTCTCTCTAAATACGGTTACGTTGAATAACATTTAAAAACGGACCATAGACCAAATCAGAGTAGTTAAAAAATGACAAAACTAACGACTGACATAATACAGTTTTGAGTTTCTTCGATAACACGTATAGCGTATAAAAGTTTCAAATTTCCAAAAGATTTTTGCAGCAGACAATTAATATATGGCGCGAATTTTAAGTGATGATCTATCAATAGTCCTAGAGATTTCACAAAGTTTTCAACTTTAAGAGACATACTCGGTATCTGCAAGTCCATGGCTGGTTTAACTCTGCCCGCCCTCAGGCCCCCAAAGTAGATTACAACAGATTTTGATGGGTTTAGTTTAAGATTGTGAAGTTCAGAGAGGTTGATAACGCGTTCGAATTGTTTATTTACAATATATTCGGCAACGTGATGTTCAAGAGGCATGAAACTAAAACCTATTTGAATGTCATCAGCATAAGCCTGATACGAGCAGCTATTGATGTTCTCCAGAATTTCTTCCGAATATATGAGGAACAATAGGGGGCCCAGTATTGAACCCTGCGGTACTCCCGATTTTACTGGGAGAGAGGAAGATATTTTTCCGTCAAGTGCCACTCTTTGTGTTCTATCAAACAAGTAAGACCCGAAAAAGCTAACAACAGGAATGATCCAAACCGTAATTCTCCAGCTTCGTGCACAGAAATGAGTGAATTATAGTGTCAAATGCCTTGGAGAAGTCCAACAGTATCAGCCCCGAGACACGACCAGCATCCAAGTTCCCCACCACAGTATCCAGAACATCAGAGAGAGCTGCAGCAGTGCTATGACTTTTTTGAAAGCCAGATTGACATGACTGGATTATTTTGTAAGATCTGCAATATTAGTTCACTTGTCCGTAGATTATTCTCTCGAGTATTTTGGACACAACCGGCAGCAAACTAATAGGTCGCAAATACCCATGACTCTCAGGTCTGCTAATCCTCGGCAGAGGTAGAACATTTGACAACTTCCAAGATGAGGGAAAATAACTTCTTTCTAGGCAGATATTGACAAGATGGGTCAGAAAGGGCAATAAAAAGGGGCAGCAGTATTTTAGCATTGATAGAGATATGCCATTAGATCCAGATGCATTTAATTTTATTTTCCATATCGCGTTATTCATTTCTTCCTTACTGACCATCCTAAATTGAAACGTGGCTACCGAGTGTGGTTCGCTATTCTGATAAACACCGATTATCTCACCGCAGTCACTTTCCCGAAAAACCGAAGAAACATACTTATTTATGTCCTCAACATCTCTCAGTCTCTCAGGCACCTCCAGCAAATTGTTTTGACGAAAGTTCATATCTTTGAGGGTCTTCCAGAGTTTTCTACCGCTGCCTTCCCTAACCACCCCATCAATGTGCTCTTTCTTCCGCCCTCTAATGACACCAAGTGTCAGGTTTCTCAACCGCCTATCTCGATCCTTCATTATTGGTTTATCACCCTCGGTAAGCCAAGGTGGCCTTGGCTTCGTGACTCGTACAGTTTTTACTGGGGCATGAATATTAAAAATCTCGTTTATGAAACTGGAGAACAGTTTAATTTTATTATTGTCATAAACTATACTAAGCCAGGGTTTTGAAATCAAATCGAGATAAAACTGTGGATAACTAAAATTTTTAAAATCACGAAATGTAACTAATTTAGGTTTAAACTTTTCAACAGGTATCCCCAGCTCACAATTAGTCAGCCTGTGATCAGATATCAGATCAGGCACAACATCGGAGGAAGAAACCGGCTCGCGATCAGAGATAAAAATTGGGTCGATCAGCGTGGCGGCTGAGCCTGACACTCTGGTCGGCTCATAGATGACCTGGACAAAACCATAGGAGTCAAAGCATCACCCATACAAACAACGTGATTCACAGACGGATGTACAAGTGACAAAACATTATCCAAGCTATCCAACGATTGGTGGATGTTGGTCGCAGGAGGTCTATAAAATACTGCTATCGCTAGGGTTAAACCATTTGTTCTAACTTTTATCCACAGTTGTTCAATGGATACCTGATCATCGTCAGCAAAATTGAGTTCTTCTACCGGCAAAGAATTTCTCATGTATAACGGAACCCCTCCACCTCTGGTCAAACAATCCTTGCGGTAAAGTGAGTATCCATCAATTGCAAGTACCACGGGGAACATCACGCGACAACCACGTCTCTGAAATGCCCACGACATCAAGCTCTCTCGCCCTGATCAAATCCACCAAGTCATTAAGCCAGTCGCGACAGATCTTACATTGATGTGTCCAAGCCTGAGGTTACCTTCTCTCATTACAAATTTGCTGCTATAAGAGGAAAACTAAATAGAAATTAAAAAAAAAGAAAACAACAAAACAAAATAAAAATTAACAAAGTAACTGGAAATAATTAAATGTATGAAATACTGGCTTTAGTCTATTTTAATTTAAAACCCACACATTTTAATCGATTAATTAAATATTAATAATTATAAATCGCTAGTAACATATATACCCAACTATACCTATAGTCTATTTACAAAGCTGAATTACTATATAATATAATACAACGCGCCTTATTTAGCATTTACAATTCAATAAAACTAAGTACCATATTATATCCCGAACAAAGATAAGAAACAACAACGTTTATTTCCCCTGCATATCTCCCGAACGTAATCTAAATTTAAGCGAAGCACTAGTCGGAGATACCGTACCAGATCGATCAGCACTATTGTCCTTGGTTTTATTCATAGGCTAGCTTATGACCAGCAGAAGATGGATTGTGAATCAACTCGACAGTTCTAGGAGTTTTCACGCTAGATGAAATAGAAGTTTGTTTCACCGGATCCCTGTTTTCCGGTGTAAACTCACTTGCAGACGAGGCAGCAGTTTCCACGGCGCCGGCGGGTGTGGTTTTGCCGAGGAGAGAGATATCACTTGCGACGTTATCGTCGTTAGAAATGTTAGAATCGACTAGTTGATAATGGTCCTGTTTTGCGATTACAGTGTCGGTGTGAATACGTTTATTACCGGGTTCATTATTTTGACGAAAGGATGCTGGAGACCCAGGGGCAGTCATTGACAATCGCAGTGGGACTGGCTCAAATACATCATCGCCTTGTCCGTTCACAAAATTTTTATTTACAAGTTCATCATATGTGATGTATGTACCTATATAAGATGAATTTTATAATATTTTCTTTCTTCATCACCTTCTTCTAATGTGAGTAACATGATTTAATACTGTTTCTTTTTAATCATCTTGAAACCAAACTTCTCCGCTTATGGTAACAAATTTTCCTATAATATTGGTGAAGCAAAACAAGTTTTTTTACTTTGTTCTATATAATAATATTCATTAAACATTCTACTAAATTTAGCAACCGTACTAAATTATATTTGGACGGATTGGAAACTTTATAATTTCGAGCACTATCTCCTAATTTTTACTTTTTTTTGCCAGACCTCTCTCCCATACCGCACACAATACAAAACGTCAATTAATAATCTTAATTGTTGTAACGAACATAAAATGGTTGTTAAAGTACAAGCACCCAATTTCCTAGTATTTTTGAGATGATACCGAATTAATAGTTGAAAATGTAGCATTATTAAATAATGAAATATTGTGACATATTCAATTTTCTTCGTACTTTGCACTCTGAGCAACAATCCGTTCTTTATCTTCATAGCTTTCTTCTATATTTGCAAAATGCTACAATAATATTTCGTTCCAAACACCGGAAAACGATGATTTCCGCAGATCTTCAAAATATTACGGGCTGGAATATGGAACTAATTCACAGTGACGTGAAATTCTCTCATCGCATGAGTGACAGGGCTCACTCACTCACTCATATGATTGAAGTTTGTATTACCGAGAAATATTGATTTTACGCCAATAAATGATGTTTGGGTTTTAATTGCCTCTAACTGATTCTCCAGCTAAACTCACAATTTATATTTTTTTTTACCAATATCTATTATATGCTGCCATCGGGTATAACAAGTGGTATATTAATATAGGCTATCTCGCCCATATTCATCTTAATGCATGCACTTTCTCTCTCACTCACACATACCTTATACGCTCATACACACATACATAAAATCCTTCCTTCGCAGCCAGGGCCGAGGTCCAAATAGCGGACTGACTGTTCGTGCCATGTCTTTAACACTATACATAAAATCCTTCCTTTGCGACTAGGGCCGAGGGGACTGGTCGTTTCCGACATGTCTCTTACACACACAAAATTCCTTCCCTTGGGATCAGGGTCGAGGTCCAAATAGCGGACTCACCGTTCCCGCCATGTCTTTTCACGCACACACACACCCATGCATTTACTTACTATCATCTACCCCTGAGATTGTCTATATCGATAACCCTTAGTAGGAAACCTGGTAAGGTATCGTAGTGTATAACGCACCAGACCGCTCCACCAGCGCACGCGCATTAATGATGGGAACCGGCGCTGGCATTCGCATAACCGCACTACCGTTCTTCGGAGAGTTTACCATCTTAATCGATCTTAAGTCCGTCCCAACCGCCGTTATTAGGTAATTGCATACACCCGTCTCTTTCTAATGCATACATTCTCTTTCTCTCTCGCAGTCACAGGGTTTACTTTTAATTTTAGTTATGGGCTAGGCTTAGGCTATTTATGATGTACGATATGAACAGGTAATACATAGGATAATTTCTTTGTTTTCTATATTGGTGTTTTATTTCTCTTTCTATCCCGTCTACCTTTAGTTATATTGTCTCTGTCTTGCGCATTGACCTCTGGTTAACTTTCTCCATAAAAGCTACCTGTGTTGTGGGCCTTTTACCACAGAAATCCAAAGGGTAGCGCCCGAGATATAACCGATGGATACTTTAAGTGCCGACCGGCCGATGTTTACCGCAGATCACCGAAGTACCGGAAAGCGTCACACTACTGCTGAAGGCACGTTTTGCTGAATTAGAAAGGAGTGTTAAGAATCCATATTGAATAATTAACTGTAAAAAGTAGCAATCGCAACATGAGAATGTACGGTGCCGTATTTAAATCAGTGGCGGCTTGTCATAAGGGGCTGAAGGGCCGTGGCATTACCTTCAAATATACCGACCACTGAAAATATTTTTTTTTTAAATAGTTTTAATTTCAATAATTTTCGGATCAAATGACTAAACAATAATTCATAAATTATTTCTTATTATGTAGCTTGGTCCCAACGAAAAAAACACGCGTCGTACCTATTATTCCTACAACAATAACAACAGATAAACTCTTCGTCTGCCGCCGTGGTCGGTCCGAGCACATCACTAAACGGCCCTGCTGGATATATTGGAATATGTTGGAAAATATCACGGGAGGTCACGCTGCACAAGCAGAAATCACTGTAAAAATTCGTATAAACGGGGTCGCTTAATTAAGCGGCTCGGTAAGGTGTTGCATATTTTATTTTAGTGAGATGTTGGCGTTTTGCGCAATTGCATAGCTGCGGGTCCGTACAAATAAGTTGAGCATTTTTAGAGTTTTTTAGTTTAAAGTTTAATTAATTTAATTAAATACCTAGGTACCTATTGTTTTCAATTCGTTCGAGGCAAAATGAATAAAATAAACAGTCTATTAGTGAAACCTTTTTCTACGCGATCACTCGAGGAAAAAATACAAATCAAGGAGCTTGGAAGACCTCTCCCCGATACCGCAGTTCAGTGTAAAATATTCTTCCTTTTACTGTATATAGTTTTGGAGTGTATTACTTATCCATTACGACTAATTATTCTGGTAAGTTTTTATTGAGGCTTTATTTATTACTTTGTAAAAAAGGTATATATGCGCACGTTATCGTATAAGTAGAAATACCTAAAAAAATTACCCCCAACACAAGAATAGAAGAATCGACTTGATTTACAAACACATATGTAACTAGACATAAAAGGCGAACAAATTATCTCAAGGATTATTATTAAATATTTTATAATGTTTAATTTTTTACTAATTTACAAAGTAGTATAAATGGTATTGTTGTGACCCCATTATTTTATAGTCATTTTATTTGTGAATAGTCTTAAGTATTATATATTCATTAGTCTAGAGATAGTTTGACACGTAAATGCAATATTTAGACATACATTATATTTCGGCGGAACCTTCCGACAAAAGCTGCTTTAATAGTCGTTTATTGCAAGGGAAATTCTAAGTAAACAATATGTATTTTAAATTCTACTTCAAATTCTATTTTATGCACGTTCTTCCGCCCCAAATATTATTATACCCGAAAAAACCTATCATAAACTCATTTACACTATGTCGATAAAGCTTGGGAAGGTTCAGCTATAAAAACATTAAAAGAAACCATTATAGTACAGTAAGCAGTGGCGTAGCAAATACTCCCCAAATTACTTTTATAGACACCTTTTTTAATCAATTTTACAGATACGCCACTGCATCTCAAATTAGGGAATTCATATAAAAATAAGTTCTAGGTAGTCAGTATAGAGCAGGTCAGTGATTATGTCAGTACTATATTGTCAGTAGAATTAAGTCAGTAGACACAGTAAGAGTAAAGATTTGTTAGAAGTAAGAAGTGTCCCTCTTGTACAGAAGATAATAGAGAGATTTGAAACAAGTTAAAGTGTTTACATTTACTACTAGTGCTAATACAAAATACTAAAATTATTAAATCATAACAGTGGTGGCATTCGGCGAGTAATAAAAATATTAAAACATAACATTGGTGGCAGCGGATCTGGATATACTACCCCGTGTTTTCTGAAGGAGCGCCTAGAACGCAGCAGGAATCACACCAGTTAAACCACATCGGTATACCAAAGACAGGAAGTTTCAACAGACTTGGAGGAGCGCCCCGTACGCAACAAGTTTCGAGAAGAAGAAAGAAAACGAGGAAATTCGCCTTACGTTCCAGCTAACTAAGGATGAAGCTGTAATTATTTTTCTTTTATTTTCCTGTTGTGGTGACACTATTTGTTTTTTTTATATATTATGCATTTTTGAAATTATATAGAGATATTTATTTTGTGAAAGGTACTGCAAATACGTTGTGTGTTGAACAAGTAATTGAATAATCGACCGTATAACTTATCTACATTTAAATTTTTACCCAAAATTTTTATTAGTATTTAATCTTTATAATTTTAACAAACAAAAAAATGGCTGAAGGAAAAGATGCAATTGATGTATTAAATTTAATAAATTCATTTGACGGCTACGGCGATGGAAATTCTCTTCAATTTTTTCTAAAAAACTGTGACGCAGTAATGCATATTGTGAAAGAAAATGAAAAAAATAAATTAGCTAAATTAATTTTTGGTACTAAATTAAAAGGTAAAGCTCAAGAGGTGACACAATATAAAGAATTTTTAAATTGGGACGAAATTAGAGATTTTCTTTTAGAACAGTTTACGGATAAAAGACCGCCTTCCCATTTTTTAACTCAAATAATGAATATAAAACAAAACTTTAGGGAAACCGTTACAGAATATGGAGATAGATTAAGATACCTGCATAATAAATATAAAGAAACTTGTCATTTAAATTATGAACATAATTCTGCTAAGGTATTAATAGAAAATTTAGAGTCAATTTTAGTAAACACGTTTAGACAAGGGCTAAATGATGAAAAAATACAAATTCGAGTAATTGCTGAAAACACAACAGATTTAGACAGGGCATTATCATTAGCAATCGAAATGGAACTCGAAAACAACGTTAGAGCAAAAAATTCAAATTTTAAAAATGTAGGTTTTGTGGGTCAGGGAAATAGAAATTTTAATAACCAAAATCCTAAACTTTTGTGTATGTTCTGTCATAAAAATAATCATATAACTTCTCAATGTAGGCAACTTATACAATATGAACAAAATATGGGAAGAAATAATTTTAATAATCCTAATTATCAAAGCTTCAGTCCACAACAACATTTTAACGCAAATTCTTCAAATGGGCAAAATTATAACGGGGAACAACCTATTAATGCTAGAAGTAATTTTTCTTACAGGGGAAACGATAATCATAATTACAATCAAAATACAAATTCACGAAATTTTAACAATAATTATAATGGGAACAATTATCGTCAAAATTATACCAATCCCGTAGTTCAAACAGACCTCAAATGCTTTCAGAGATACCTCAACAACAGCGACGATACCGTCCTAACTATAATAATGAACCTGTCAATAATTCTTATCAAATAAAAACTATAACGTCTCTACCCCCCAGTAGCCTCCAACACAATCTTAGTATTTCTCCTCCACAACCAACTACATCTGTCCAAGAATTTTCGGGAAACGACAACGAAGCCTTGGTTGTGAACAGCCCGCCAAGCGCTTCGTAAAAAGTTCAATCAGTATAAACAGTAGCTGTTCAAATAATAAGAATCCACTGGAACATATTAAAATCAAACCAACTCGTAATAATTCAAATAATATGTCTCCTAAGTCAGTATTATTCTCTAATAATTGTAAACAGTTAGATATAATTGAAATAACTTCATTGGGCACTAAAAAGTCAGAATTGCAAATTTTGTTAGATACAGGGGCTGATGTTTGTTTATTAAAGGAGTCGATTTTATAAGACTATTCAAAGCTAGATCAAAACTGTATTATTGAACTAAAAGGTATAAGTAAAGAACCGGTTTTTACGAAAGGCCTATATAATGTAACAATCCAATTAAAAGATAATAAAATATTAATTCATCCTTTTCATATCGTACCAGATAGCATTCCTATAAAAAATGACGGAATTTTAGGCCGCGATTTTTTGCAAAAATATAAAACTAAAATTAATTATGAAGAAGAAACTGTTTATTTTAAGGACAATTGCTTTAAGATTTTGCCTTCAGAGACTTTAACGACTATACCCCCAAGATGTGAAATGATAACTTATGCTTTGGCCAACGTTTCAGGTACTGAAGGTATCGTAAAATCGAAACAACTTGCTGAAAATCTCTATATAGGTTCTTCTTTGACCAAAGTACATAATCATAAATGTTTAATTAGTATTTTAAATATATCTAATGAACCCTTAACAATTGCGTTACCCAGAGTTAACGTACAACCTATCACTAAAGGTGAATTTGACATTATAGAGCTTAGTCATAATAATAATAATATTGAAAATAACACGAATATAAATTACTTTGAACGTTTAGAAAAAATGAAACATTCTCTCAACTTAGAAGGATTAAATGTCGAGGAAACTAACTCACTTCTAGAAATTTGTGAAAATTTTATCGATATTTTTTATTTAGAAGGTGATAAACTCTCTTGTACAAACACAATAAAACATAAAATTTCTACAGACCCTACTAAGGGACCTATTAATATTAAACCCTATAGATTACCTTTTCAACATCGGGAGGTTATAAAAGAACAAACCGATGCAATGTTAAAGGATGGAATAATTTCTCCGTCTTACAGTCCTTGGAATAGTCCCGTATTAGTAGTTCCTAAAAAAACTGATCCATCAGGTTTACCTAAATTTCGCGTGGTCGTGGATTTTAGAAAAATTAATGAAATAACTACAGGGGATGCATTTCCATTACCTAATATTACAGATATTATAGACCAATTAGGAAAATCGCATTATTTTACAACTTTAGATTTAGCCAATTGATTTCATCAGGTTCAAATGGACGAAAATGATAAAAATAAGACAGCTTTTAGTACTTCTACGGGGCATTTTGTTTACAATAGGATGCCTTTTGGCCTAAAAGGAGCTCCGGCAACCTTTCAGAGGTTAATGAATGCGGTTTTAAGCGGTCTTAGTGGCATAAAATGTTTTATTTATTTAGATGATGTCGTAATTTATGCTAATAATTTAAAAGAACATAATGAAAGGTTAATTGAGGTATTTGAACGGTTTCGGGAGCATAATTTAAAGCTTCAACCATTAAAATGTGAATTTTTAAGAAAAGAATGTTTGTATCTAGGTCACATTATAACAGATTATGGCATCAAACCTGATCTTTCAAAAGTAGAATGTGTTTTACAGTTTCCTCAACCAGTAAATCAAAAAGAGGTAAAATCATTTTTAGGGCTTGTCGGATATTATCGAAAATTTATAAAGGATTTTGCGAAAATTTCAAAACCTCTTACCAAATTGCTCAAGAAAGATACGGAATTTAAATGGGACCATGCTTGTGATATTTCATTTCAAACGCTTAAAAATAACATTACTTCTCCTCCTGTACTACAGTACCCAGATTTTTCAAAAGAATTCATTATAACTACCGACGCAAGTAATTATGCGATTGGTGCAATTTTATCACAAGGAAAAGTTAATAATGATCGACCTATAGCTTATGCTAGTAGAACTCTTAATAAAGCCAAAGAAAACTACTCAACGACAGAGAAAGAATTAGCGGCAATTGTTTGGGCAGTTAGACATTTTCGACCATATGTTTTTGGAACAAATTTTAAGATAGTTACGGATCATAAACCTTTACTTTATGTATTTAACATAAAAGACCCTGGGTCGCGTCTTACAAGATTTAGGTTAAAATTGGAAGAATACAATTTCGAAATTATTTATAAGGCCGGAAAGTTAAATACAAATGCTGATGCCTTAAGTAGAATGATTAAAACGGTAAACGCTGACATGATAACAGATTATCAAAACATTTTTAAATTATCTGCAAACACATATTGTTATTAACACAAAATTAAAAGAAAACAACGCTAATTTATTTCAGATAAATAATTTAGATCCTATAATATTATTTTTTCCCAAATTTTTTAACAAAGAGCAATTTAATATTTTGGAACAAAATAATCAGATTAAACAATTTCTTGCATCATACAACGTTCAAAACGATTTAAAAATACCTTCCGTCTCTCAGTACCAAAACAACGACTGTAATATATTTTTACTCAATGATAATGAAAATATGTTAAATGACACAAATTATGAAAATATATGGTCTTGTCTACTAAAGTTAAAAAATCTTGTAAGTAACAAAAAACTTAAATTGTCATTTATTAAATATCATTACAACCCGTTAGTAAAATGGGAAATTATTTATCCCATGATAAGATATATTTTTAAAAACTCTAATGTAGATATAACAGTTTACAATAATAATTTAATAAAACCCTCTGAATCTGAAAAGGAAACCTTATTAGAAGAATTCCACAACTCTCCTTTAGGCGGTCATCAAGGAATTGCCCGTACACATAAAAAATTATCCCAATTTTATACCTGGAGAGGCATGAAAAAAGACGTAAAAAGATTTATAAAAAAATGTGAATCTTGTCAAAAAAACAAATTATTGCGAAAAACATATATTAAATTCTAATAGAGGTATCTTTATTCAGTTACTTACAACTAATACTTGGCTGTTTGCAGTGCCTTGCCCTGAATCATTAACCATTTCATGTATTAATCAAAATAAACCAGTAGACGTTATTTTAAAAAATTGCGGCAGTGTCACCATAGGAAAACAGTGTAAAGGGTATAGTGTTTCAACGATGCTCGTGCCTCACGGTAATGCCTTTCAGTCGAAAATATTTAGTGAGTTTGTTCCGCCATTAGAAATTAGTGAGGACTGTTGTGAAAAAATAAAAAATAATAACATTAACCTGACAGAAATTTTAATAAACGAAAATTATAAGACTCTTTCAAAGCACATTCCTGAACTGAACATCGCTAGCCATAAACTAGACGACATAGAAAAGCTAACGGAAAATCTTGAAAAAAATAATTTTTTGTCAACATATAATATTTCTGGTTCTGTTTTAGCTTACATTGTATCTGTTGTTGTATTATTATTTATTCTTTACAAAATATATTCAAAATGTATAAGAAAAACTTCCTGTTGTGGAATAATACCAAATATTTGCGTAAGGGTAAATCAAACCATTGAACCATCCCCGAGAAGTAATAGATATATAGCTCAGTATACTAGTGAAACTTCTAATAGAATTAATAATGATGATCACCCTGAGGACGATCAACCAGGTATATCATACACGCCTCGCAGAGCTATTGGTCACACGTCCTCAAGACGATCAATTAGATAAGTAATAATATTATGTTTTATTATAAGTAATAAATTTCTTTAGTAGAATCTAAGTAGATTTAGAATGCCTAATTATTATAAAAAAAAAACAGTTTTCAATATTATATAGGTTAGTATAATATAGAATAAGAACATAGTTCATAGCAAATTTTGTAAAATCATTTCGAACATAATACTTTTGTTAAATATTAGTATCAATTACAAGGATGTATATTTTGTATCATAATTTATATTTTAACTCAGGAACGAAATTTTCTAACAATTTCATTATTATAAAATCTCTCATTTAGGGGGAGGTGTTGTGACCCCATTATTTTATAGTCATTTTATTTGTGAATAGTCTTAAGTATTATATATTCATTAGTCTAGAGATAGTTTGACACGTAAATGCAATATTTAGACATACATTATATTTCGGCGGAACCTTCCGACAAAAGCTGCTTTAGTGGTCGTTTATTGCAAGGGAAATTCTAAGTAAACAATATGTATTTTAAATTCTACTTCAAATTCTATTTTATGCACGTTCTTCCGCCCCAAATATTATTATACCCGAAAAAACCTATCATAAACTCATTTACACTATGTCGATAAAGCTTGGGAAGGTTCAGCTATAAAAACATTAAAAGAAACCATTGTAGTATAGTAAACAGTGGCGTAGCAAATACTCCCCAAATTACTTTTACAGACACCTTTTTTAATCAATTTTACAGATACGCCACTGCATCTCAAATTAGGGAATTCATATAAAAATAAGTTCTAGGTTGTCAGTATAGAGCAGGTCAGTCATTATGTCAGTACTATATTGTCAGTAGAATTAAGTCAGTAGACACAGTAAGAGTAAAGATTTGTTAGAAGTAAGAAGTGTCCCTCTTGTACAGAATATAATAGAGAGATTTGAAACAAGTTGAAGTGTTTACATTTACTACCAGTGCTAATACAAAATACTAAAATTATTAAATAATAACAGTGGTGGCATTCGGCGAGTAATAAAAATATTAAAACATAACAGTATCTAATGGATGTAACTAGTCATTTTTGCTTTTAAAAAAAAGCAAAAAGGTAAAAAATTAGTCATTTTAGGCGTGGCACCCCGAAAAATTTTCGTCTGCGGCGCTATTTTTTACCTCTGCCGCTATTTACCTTCTGGTGCATCGCCAAACAAACTCAAATCCCACGAGTCGCCACTGATTTAAATCGACTTTCTTCAAAACGAATTTTGGGATACTATAAACGAATTGCCACTTCATTATAAATAAGTCTTAATGCACAAGTCTGTCCTTGTCAGAGAATGGTTAAATGAAAACTTTTACAATAAATGGATCAGTCGTAATAGCCTATGCAAACTATGGTCTTCTAGGTCGCGAGACTAGCTAATTAATATAAATAGCCTATTTAGAAATTACTATTTGGGGTTTAGAGGTATATTTTACATAAGTAGGTAATACTAATATTTAATATTTATTCTTGTGGAATGTATTTAAAGTTAAATTTTGAGTCCTTACACTGGAACCTGTGGTGGAAGATAGATCAAAATAAAAGAGTTCTAACCACACTACACCACAACCAAGTTAGCATCATCAGCAGATGATATAAACTGGTTTATAAGCGAAACGCTCGACCAGAACGTAACAAGTTGTGGTTTACTGTGATTAAAACTCTTAGGGTTATTTCCACCTTCTTATTTTGCCTAGGAGTTTAACGGATTTCTTTTTTGCCATTTTGTTGCGCCATATTGGATTCGAAGCTAAATTTTAACAGTCACACATTATTTTCGTATAAAATTTAAGTCAGTTGAATAAAAATATTTTTTAACAATGATTTTTAAATATTTTAATAGGATGTCATTTTGTTTTATCAAATTGGATTTTTACCAAATTGTTACGAGGGAAGTAAAATATTACCTCTTAAAAAAAGCAAAGTTCCGAACAAACTGGAAATATTCTAAATATTTCGAATACCTTTTGACAAACTTTGGTATTTGAATGCTTTAAGTTGTGGCAAATTCACAGTTGATATATTGAAAATCAGTTCTTTTCTACAGGGTGTTTACGCCCCATAAAAACATCCGTCTATTAGTTATAGTAACTTTAACCAGGTGAATTTGTTCCTATTAACTACACATTGATACTAAAAATGATAACGATGCGTTAAAAAATAACCGAGATATCGGCTTGTTTCCATCTTAAACTTATCTTATAACAAGGTATAGCTGGTTTCTTGAATGCGCTACATTATACCATTGTAGTAAGCCATGTGTTCTACGTAGTGGTTTCCCGTTGTCTTATACGCTGTTGTGTCCTCTAGTGTATATAAATATATCTATTATTATTAATAATTAATTATATACATATATCTATATATATATATATATATATATATATATATATATATATATATATATAATTATATACATATATCTATATAAACATATATATATATATATATATATATATATATATATATATATATATATATATATATATATATATATATATATATACAGGGTGATTCATGAGGAAATGTCAATACTTCAGATACATATTTAGTACCAAAAAATAAACATAAAAGTTTATATAAATAAGTGACCGCAAGGCCTAAGAGATACAGGCTGTTAAAGTTTTTATTTAATTTTCCTATTTTTTAAATACAATCTATGATAATATAAATAATGGAGTGAAAATTGATATACGGGATTTTTTGGTATGACAAATTCGAATCTAATATTAGTATTGCTCTTACTTGTAGGGGGCGCCACCTACATGTCTTTCTACTCCTTCGAACAATCACAACTTTTTGGTACAGTCTTGTATTACATTTTTGAGTAAAACAAATTATTCCCTTGCCATTTCTACGTTAAAAAGGTATACCTGTTAAAAGTGAATACAAGCAACCGTTTTCGAGATATTTAGATTTAAAACAGTTTCGGCGCATGTGATTTTTTTTATCAAATTCACATAAAGTATGCATGTATTGTAAAAAAATAGAAGTGTGTCTTGCCTGACAGAACAACTGCTGGTTGGTGTTCTCATCGTTTTTCCTGTTACTTAGCAATAGTAATGTCAGTTAATAATAAGGTCAAAGCAACCCGAGCTATACACCATAGAGCTGACCTGTGCTTAGAAGCAAATGGTGGAATTTTTGAAAATTATAAAACGTAACCTAGATTTTATTAAAAACAACTTAATAATAACAATTTTAATACAAATTAAATACCTTTTGTCTAGTTTATGTCTGAGGCACTGAATACACACCTCAAAAACATGTGTTAGTCTTTTATTTCAAAGCTTTTTTGCCAAGATGAGTTTAAATTTGGACAAAATAACAAACTTTTAAAATGTTGCGATAAAAAATTACATGCGCCGAAATTGTTTTAAATCCCAATATCTCGAAAACGGTTGCTCGTATTCACTTTTAACTGGTATAACTTTTTGACGTAGAAATGGCAAGGGAATAATTTGTTTTACTCAAAATTGTAATACAAGACTGTACCAAAAAGTTGTGATTGTTCGAAGGAATAGAAAGACATGTAGGTGGCGCCCCTACAAGCAAGAGCAATACTAATATTAGATTCGAATTTGTCATACCAAAAAACCCCCGTATATCAATTTTCACTCCATTATTTACATTATCATAGATTTTATTTAAAAAATAGGAAAGTTAAATAAAAACTTTAACACCCTTGCGGACACTTACTTATATAGACTTTTATGTTAATTTTTTGGTCCTGAATATGTACCTGAAGTATTGACATTTCATCATGAATCACCCTGTATATATATATATATATATATATATATATATATATATATATATATACAGGGTGTACAAAATTAAGTGCGCACTATTGCTAACTTGTTTATTACGGGGCTACAAAGTCGGTTAAATTAGCAAAGTGGTATTTTTTATTGTGATTAAAATAGTAAAAAAAGGAAAACAATCGAACATCGCGTTTCCGATTAAATTTAAAGAACTAGTATTTTTTAAATGGGTCACCCGTATATTTTTTACTGTTTCGATTTCAAATCTTCTGCTGAACAAAACAATTTATATGCATTACTGGCCTCAAGTTAAAGATAACCCAGTTATTCATATATTTCGCTTTTATATAAAGCAGGTATCTAATTTTAAAATAAAATTTTATTTTACCTTTTACGTCAAAATATTGCTTGCCAGACTTTTGAAAATAGATATGTAACAACAAATGGTCCGATTTGTTGGCCACCAAGATCTCCTGACATAACTCCATTAGACTTTTACTTTTCGGGTTATGTCAAAGATGTGGTATATAAAAAGAAATTTGACGTACTTGAACTTAATATTAGGCGCATTGTAACATCTATCGATGGCACTTATGAAGGCAACACAAGCTGTGTTAAAAAATGCTGAAAAATATATTGAAGAAAATGGAGATATATTTGCCCACTTGCTCACTTTTTATAAATTTAAATTGTTCTTATTTGTAACTTAAATAAAATAAGTTAAAGTTAAATAAAAAGTTAAAAAAGAGTGAAATAAAATTCTATTTTAAAAATTACATAGCCTTCTTTATCTAAAAGCGAACTATAAGAAAAACTAAGTTATCTTTAACATTAGGCCAGTAATGCATATACACTTTTTTGTTCAGCAGAAGATTTGCAACCGAAACTGTAAAAAATATACAGGATGTCCCATACAAAGAAACACTATTTTTTAAATTTAATCAGAAACGTGATATTCGATTGTTTTTCTTTTTTACTATTTTGATCACAATAAGAAATGCTACTAGTTTGCTAATTTAACCGACTTTGTAGCTCCCGTAATAGACCAATTAGCAATAGCACTTATATATATATATATATATATATATATATATATATATATATATATATATATATTATATAATAAAAAAGTAACAATAGGATTTTTTGGGAAGGCCGCTAAAACAATGAAATTTGGCCAACTATAGACACGTGGTTCTGACTTAAGGTGGAACTGCACGCAGTAATATGGATCATTTGCAAGTCTTCCGCCGATGCAATATTATGTTAAAACTATAAGAGATATGTATTAGCTTCAATGTGATTTTAATAGGGAAATATGTATAGTTGGGCGCTAAATGCGCATTTTTATGAAAAAATCAAATCTAGAGTTATAAAATAAAAGTAGATTTGTCCATTTTCGACCATTTTTTGACCACTTTTTGACCCACATGCCATCGCATATAATTTTTTTTCCACAAAATGGCTCTTTACCGCCTTGCACTGATCTTTTGTCTACGTAACTGCAAAATTTGAAATAGTAAATCGTACTCATGTCTTTGTATTTCTGCAGCGCGGGAACCCTTTTGAACCCATTTTTAACCGAAATGTAATTTAAATTACCTATACATAACACATTCTTTTGCAGTCGGACATGAAGGAAGTTTTTTTTAATGCGTAGGTACCTTTTCATCTTACTTTCAACTCGACTAGACCTTGTCGCTGGTTTTTCACTTTTTGCGTGCAGTTCTCCCTTAAAGTCTTCATCAGTACAGTCAACTAGTTGAGAGACGAGTACAACTAGCGCCAAAATTAATACACAAAAGCACACCAAAGTCACCAACAGGAGCAAAACTGATATTTGTGGTTGCCAAGAGAACATCCGAAATCTTCACCGGACTTGATACTCTATTTCCACGAAGCAGCATATAGCCACCTGTGGCGAAATTCAGAACCCAAGAGTAATTAAATCGAAAAGAATTTTTTGGGAAGACTGCTAAACCAATGAAATTTGGCCAACTATAGACACGTGTTTCTGACTTAGAGTCTTCATTAGTACAGTCAACTAGTTGAGAAACGAGTACAACTAGCGCCAAAATTAGTACAAAAAACCACACCAGTGTCACCAACAGGAGCAAAACCGACATTTGTGCTTACCAAGAGAACATCCGAAATCTTCGCCGGACTTGATAATCTATTTCCACAAGGCAGCATATATATATATATATATATATATATATATATATATATATATATATATATATATATATATATATATATATATATATATATATATATATATATATATATATACATCTTATTGTGATCAAAATAGTAAAAAAAAGAAAAACAATCGAATATCACGTTTCTGATTAAATTTAAAAAATAGTGTTTTTTTGCATAGGAAATCCTGTATATTTTTTACAGTTTCGACTGCAAATCTTCTGCTCAACAAAAAAGTGTATATGCATTACTGGCCTTATATTTCGCTTTAGGATAAAGAAGGCTATGTAATTTTTAAAATAAAATTTTATTTCACTCTTTTTTCATTTTTTATTTAACTTTAACTTTATAGCTTTAACTTATTTTATTTAAGTTACAAATAAGAACAATTTAAATTTATAGCAAGGGGGCAAATATATCTCCATTTTCTTCGATATATTTTTAAGCATTTTTTAACACAAATTGTTTTGCCTTCATAAGTGTTCTGCCATCGATAGATATTACAATGCGCATAATATTAAGTTCAAGTACGTCAAATATCTTTTTTTATATACCTCTTCTTTGACATAACCCAAAAAGTAAAAGTCTAATGGAGTTATGTCAGGAGATCTTGTTGGCCAACAAATCGGACCATTTGTTGTTATACATCTTTTCGAAAAGTCTGTCAAGCAATATTTTGACGTAAAAGATAAGATAAAATTTTATTTTAAAATTACATACTTTTTTATATAAAAGTGAAATATATGAATAACTGGGTTTTCTTTAACTTTAGGCCAGTAATGCATATAAACTGTTTTGTTCAGCAGAAGATTTGAAATCGAAACAATAAAAAATATACGGGTGTCCCATTTAAAAAATACTATTTTTTAAATTTAATCGAAAACGCGATGTTCGATTGTTTTTCTTTTTTTACTATTTTAATCACAATAAAAATACCATTAGTTTGCTAATTTAACCGACTTTGTAGCTCCCCTAATAAACAAGTTAGCAATAGTGCGCACTTAATTTGGTACACTCTATATATATATATATATATATATATATATATATATATATATATATATATATATATATATATATATATATATATATATATATATATATATATATATACACATGATACGTGTAACCGGTTCTTTTTGAACTAACGTTTTTAATAATTAAATATTTAGAGGAAGCGAGACAGAATTAGGTTTGTTTTATGTGTCACTGCTATTTTTATAAGAATAATAAAAATATCAATATTATGTAATTGATATATATTTTATTTTGTTTTAAACTATAGTAAATATATCATTTAGAGTTCGAACCAAATAAAGTGGAACGTAAGATATCTATGCAATCCAGAGGTTTATGTATTTTATTTTCTGTAGCCATTGCTTTGATTCTTTGGAAATTAAGTAAATTATTTGTTTCAATATTATGTTGAGCTAGAGCACACAGTATTTTTCTTATTTCTACAGTCAGTTTTGTGTGAAGTGATGAGATCTTTTTGTACTCTTGATGTTTGTCTAATATACGTTATTTCATATTCAGAACATGAAACTACTATACACAACTCCTGATTTTTTTAGGGTGAGTCTTTATCTTTAAATTTAGTATAGGCTTGTCCTTTAATTTATCTTGGAACTACCCAGGTAGTTCTTTTTAAAAACCTTTAATTATTTTAGTTGTTACGTCTTTGATATAAGATGCTGACTTGTAATAAAAAGGTTAGATTCAGTAAGGAAGTCGTTGTCTCTGCTGCATCATGGTTAGCCTTTGTCTTAAATATTAGTTTTTTTAAATAATCTGTTGGAAGAGGAATTTTCTTTTCAAATGTTATATAGTTGATTGAGGTTCTTACTTCTGAATGAATGATGGGATAATTTTTCAATTTTAGTTTTTAAAGCTAGGACCAAATGTAATTTAAATTGTTGTGTGTGATACTAGTTATAATTGAGATATTCCTCAGAACTGGTAGGTTTTATGTACCAGTCTAAGGTTTTTTAATTCTCAATATGTCTGATTACCTTTTTATCTAGAAAAGCAACTCTTCTTTGAGAGAGATTCCCAACATTTTTAATTGCGACTACCCAAACATATAATTTACAATAGAAGAAGAAAACGAAAAAAGTGCTCCTTTTCTAGATACAACAAGGGTGATCAGAAGTAATGAGAATAAAATAATCGTTGACCGCTATATAAATCCTAACAATTCTGTGAGATATCTCAGTTACAAAATACAAAAAAAAAATTAAAATAAATTTGAGTCTGTTTTTAAAAATAAGAATTGAATAATTATCTAATCACTCATTCAGAAACAAGAACCTGTACAAACTATATAATAATCTAAAAGAAAATTTGTAACAAAATATGTTATTAAAACACGAATTATTAATACAGTAGCCAACCATGATGTAACGAGAAGCAATAGAGGAATAATTTCACATGAAATAAATTTCTTTCTTACTAGAAACCAACCCCTTTATTATATGTCAGTACTTTGTATAAAAGATGTAACAACTAAAATAATAAATTTTCGTGGGGCCAATATAGAGCACTATAAGACCAGAATAATCCGAGAAGCCATAAAACTAGAGAAACAAGATGATTTGAATAAAACGGACAAATCATTAAAACTGCCAACAGTATGGAAGACATTAATCTACAAACCTAAAATCACAAAAAATCAACAGCAATATCCGGAAAACATAGATAACGGCCAACAGCCGCTCAGTTGTAACCTAAGTGTGAGGATATAAAAGGGTGAGGGTATAGAAGTAAGTTTCGCAGTCACTAACACTTCAGTCTTCATTCAGATGCGAGAAGGAAAGCTTATCGTATTTTTCCATCCGTGAAGGATTAAAAATCAACGAATCAACATAACAATATATATATATATATATATATATATATATATATATATATATATATATACTTAGAAGATTTTCTTGGGTTTTTGGTCTGAAATATCTTTTTGAAAAATAAAACTTGTTTATTCTTCGGAAATCATTTTAATTTGTTTTTTTTTTCTTTTTTTCCCAAACGTTTCGGCAACATGCCTTCATCAGTGGATTCTAATACAGGTCACTAAAACTAACAAACAATGCTGTTTTGGATTCTCACTTATAAACATGTCTACTTTTTACTTTTTTTTTTTGTTTTGTGTAAGAGGATAAAAATGTTCTTTTATATATATATACATCCATACATAAGTACACCCCTGCACAGATACATACATATATACAGAAATTTAATAAACACGTATAACCTAATTAATATTACTTTTTTTTTATTTTTAAAACAAAACGTTCAAATTGGATATATAATTATACTAATACTCACCTAAGAAGGTACATTTTTTTAATCCATTCACAAATGGGACATATACACTTAAAATTTGTTCTCCATATAAATATATATATATATATATATATATATATATATATATATATATATACATATAGTGTTAACCAAAAACCTTGTACAAAAGCAAGATATCATTCGAACCAAAATCAACTAAAACTTTCAAACTGGCGCATGATTTTTTAAAAGTCGAACAGAACCAAAAAGAATAAATTAATAAAAGGACGAACTAACGCGCTTTTATACAACATACAAAGTGCTTGACAGCATCCTAAATTAATTAATTTTTTAATGAGCTATTTCGCAAAAAGTTCGTTTTGCGAGCTTTTGTTTTTAGCAGCTCTTTGAATTCCAAATATTTTTTTATTTTACTGGATGAAAACGTTATGCTTTTTTTATTTCCAATGAAACGTTAGAAGGATTATTTTTCATTCAAAGCTTTAGAAAAAAAAGTAAGAAATACTAAATATAAAAAATGCATCTAGATAAACTGTATTCGGCGAAGATGTGTAAGCAGTTCAAAAATACTTACACATTAAAAATTTAGTTATATTTGGCATATATACTATGTATTCCGTGGCCGCTTCGGTCAGTAAGTGTCAATAATGATATTTAAATTTAAATCATTTGAATTTTTCAGAATAACTGCACTACATGAAAAGTAGTTATTAGGAGCTGGTCAGGGGGAAGTTTTGATCATATTCTCATCACATAT
This sequence comes from Kuschelorhynchus macadamiae, assembly GCA_030620095.1. Lineage (NCBI taxonomy): Eukaryota > Metazoa > Arthropoda > Insecta > Coleoptera > Curculionidae > Kuschelorhynchus > Kuschelorhynchus macadamiae. Next base: position 75,481 of record JAUTXW010001058.1, read on the forward strand.
TATGCGTTGAATAACTTACAAAATAGAACGTCTTTCTTTTATTGATATTAATAATTTGAATACATCTACTTTTCATACTATTGTCTTTGAGGAACTAATGTGAAATATTAGTAAATAGATTTAATTAAAAAGACAAACTTACCACCGATTAGAATGTCAAATATACAGGTAAGAAGGCAAAGTTGAAAAATTCCCATGCCAGACAAATAAAACGCACCGCTACAACAAAACAATGCGCTTTTTAATGTCACTTGTTCTCACCAAATTCTCAGAAAATATATGTCACATAAGTTTTCACTGATAAAATCTAAGCTGTAAGTAAACGTACCTGAATCCAGCGAATTTTACAGGCTTGATATTTCCCGCGCGGAAACTCTCAGGATTTTGGATCGAGGTTAACTGTAAACTACGTTCCACCGCGCCGTCTAGCTGATCACAACCTACTCCCACTCGCAATGTATTGCTTTGCTCTGGATGCGGTGCGTCTCTTTTTGTAAGAAAATATGATCGGCGGATTATGCAGATCACGGAGTTGCATAATTTGAAAACTATTAATGAGTCGCTTTCACAGCCTCGGAAAAGCATTTCGGCAAGCAGATTGAGTATAAAAAAAAACACAATAACAAGACTAAGGAGGAAAAGGAACTTTAGAAGTCGGTCTGAAGCAGTAACACAGGTAAATTCATATTGGAATTTCAAAAACTTGACTTAAGTTAGAAAATAGTTTTATCAATATATATATATATATATATATATATATATATATATATATATATATATATATATATATATATATATATATATATATATATATATATATATATATATATATATATATATATATATATATATTATATATATATATATATATATATATATATATATATATATATATATATATATATATATATACTATATATATATATATATATATTTGTTCACAATTCTTCTATATAACTGAAGTCGAATTTTATTTTAGCTTGTATAATTCATTTTATGAAATACTTGAATTCGACAATGTTAAAAAAAGTTAATTTCAGCAATTATTGAAGTATGACAGTTTATTTGTATATCTTTGTTTATTTATAATTAATTAAAAATATTTTTGGTAGTTTCACATAAATTTATTTATTGCTGACATAACAGAGAGCCCCTCGATTAGGGAACCATTTAAAATTATACACTGACCCGGTGCACATGCGAAGCTGCCCGAAGACAAAAAACTAAGGAATATAATTTAAACTGGTATTTTAAGTTTACAAAAAGTTAAATAAAATTGTAATTTAGCGCATATGGGTGGAATGTGGATGGAAATAATACATATATATATATATATATATATATATATATATATATATATATATATATATATAAATTTAAAATACTCAATATGCGGAGACGGAGCCCCAGAGCAAGAGACCATCGGAAAAACTTAACAATACCCCATGTTCTATACAACTTTCTGGCCTGTCTAAATAGAACGTGACTGTGACATTTATGATATCTATGTCAAAGAGAAACATAAATAAAATAAATATCGCTCCAAAGCATGGCGTCGAAAATAATTCTGAAATCAGAGTTATTAAAAACCACTATTTTATTAATTTTTTTAAATTTATATGCATATGGGGTAATGCTAGTGAAAAAAAAACCGAACAGAATAATACAATTAAAATATTGAAAATTAGGATTAAAATATTAAAATTTATAATATACCGTGATCCTGTAATAATGAAATTTTTATATGTTTACTAAAACTCTTGAGCGAGAGATTTTTTATATTAACAGGCAAGGCATTCGATATCTGGGTGGCAACAAAGATAAGGGAGTCGGCAATCCTATGCCGTGGTATAACGAAGTTTTGATTGTTTCTGGTACCATGTGTATGTGTAATGGTTGAAAATTTTGAAGCTAAATAACTCGGCCGACCGCCTTTTATTACGAGATAAATAAAACTATACATGTGATATTTTCTGCGGTTTTGCATATTTATTATTCTTTCTTTATTTAAATACGGAGCGATGTGGTTTCTAAATGGAATATTACATGAAAATCTTATACAACTATTTTGCACGTTCTGTATCATTCCCCTAGTGCGGGTTGTTGTTGTAAACGGCGATACCTTAACGTATCGCCGTTTACAACATTCCTATAGTCGATTAAAGAAAATACTAGGGTTTCGCATAAATAATATTTTTGTTTTGATGTAAGTACATTTTTTAAATTATATAAATTTCTAAGCCGGAGAAATGCTGCTCTTAGTTTAATGTTAACGACTCAAAAGCTAATGAACTGTCAAATGTTATACCCAAGTTTTTGCATTGGTCCACAATAGGAATTTCAATTTTTCAAATTACTTTCTTTACGTTTTTTCAAACGCTTATATTGCTTTCTAGAATTAAAATTTTGGATTTTGAAGCATTTATACGAATATCATTGAGTACATTTACTAAGCTAGTACAAGTGCTAAAGCCTTTCCTGAAGCCTGACTGGTATTCAGGGATAATGTTGTGAATTTCTACAAAGGAAGTAAGTTGATTGGCGACGTGTTTTTCGATTATCTTGGATACTGATGACAATATGCTGATTGGTTTGAGGTCATTAAAATTTGTGGGTTCTGCTACCTTGGCAATTGGTTTAATTATAGATTTTTTCTAGACCAACGGATATGTTTTATCAACAATACATGAATTAATATTATTTATAGGTGGATTTTTGTAGAAATTTATACATAGTTTTATATTCGTGGTGTATAGTAAATAATATATTTATTATCAAAGTGAAATAAAATAGCAAATAGGGCATATTTTTCATATAATTATACACATATAAAAATAACTTGAATTTTCAAGATAATGGTCATTAACCACGTGTTTTTAAAATGCCAAATAGCTAAATTATAAAACTGCAAGCTGAATTGTAATATTTGTCTTGGAAACTGTAAAAGTTTAGAGTGTCGTTAAGGTCAATTCATTTATGTCTGCTTATTATTGTGTCATTGTACAGAGTGTCAACATTTTGTTGTAAATCCGTAGGATATCGGCTAATAATATCACTAAAGATAGAAAGTTTCTACATCACTGTGCTATTTTTGTGTAAACCAAAATACTGTTCAAAATAGCCATATTAGTTTTGTGTGAAATTGGACAATTTTCATTTTTGGCCACTTGCTGCAACTCGGTGACTGTATCAAATGAAAAATTTAAAGACAGATTCTAGTAGAGTTTTTGTCATAGAAACCAAATTTTTTCTAGTTAATTTTGTTTTTGAGATATACTTGTGCTTTTTAAATTCAAAAATATATAGTACTCATTAGTTATTTTCAAATAATAGTGGGTAAAGTCCAAGAAGAATTGAACCAAAAAAAACAAATTAAAGCAATCAAAATTAAAAATAAACTGCAAACTGGTTCACTTGTGCTCTTACGCATATTCTAGGTATTCTCGCTTGACTTTATGCAGTACGAAAAATTAAATTTCTCAAAAATCCCTCCAGTAAAAATTCTAGTACCGAAATATCGGGTGATCTACGTAGCTACCGCATAGGTCCATGAGGCCCAATTCAATGCTCTGGGAAATTTATATCCTAGTACTGCCTTACCATCTTGTTGAAGATAAATGTCTCTCAGGTACATCTTCTACTATAGTGCCTTTAAACATACGATATTTGATAGTTTCTCCTAATATAAAAGAGGCCACACTTGCTGCTCACGTGGATAAATTAAATGTTGAGTTGCAGTTGACCATTGTCGGGTAGTGTTCCTAACAAATAATTCTACGCTGTTTATAAAGGACTCGTCGGGCAATATGACACTCCTTGCAAAATTGGGATTAAAATGAATTTACTCTTAATACCATCTCCAGGATGTAGGTTCTGCACAACTCGTACTCTATATTTTATAAAAATTGTTCGGACTCGGGATTCAACAACACCTACATCACTCGCAACTTTGAGTTCTGTCTAACGTCAATGCAACACCATTTACGTAAGCCAGAACGTTTATTTCGTTAGCCTCACGATTCTCTTTATTATAAAATTTGGTTTTTTAAATTAACAAAAATTTAGTAAATTGGGTTTAAGCTTATAAAAGATTAATGTATGTGACTCTCTTCTTTCAGTATATCTACAAAGTGCGTTGATATTCTTAAATGAGACAGACTTTTATGCTATCAAATATTGCCTGTTTGCATAAAGTGTTGACGAAGCATCAATATTTTTCTGGCGCTCTGTCAAACACACAAGCAACACACAATTAAATTTCCATAAAATATTTTTAACAGCATAACTTTACATCTTTTGCTGTTTTTTTAAAGGATTACCGACTACAAAATCACAGCACGCTACAAAAATATGAAAAATCGGTCGTCTTTACCCGTAATATAGAAGTTCACTACGTACATATAACACAACCTATATATGCATAATATTATTTGGTAATTATTTTATACAAATCTTATAAACTGTAATTTATTTCAGCTTTTTAAATTTTAAATTGTGTGTGTGTGTGTGTGTGTGTGTGTGTATGTGAGAGGGAAACAGACCAGACCCAAATTTTAGAACAGTAACTGTGTGTGTGCATAAGTTAATGTAGGAGTATGTTTATTGGAAGAAATACCTGTACCCACATACCACCAGATACTATGTTTTCTTATATACCCTGGAGGCGTGACAGTGCGTCGCGATGGCCACGGGCGTTAGGGAGAGGAGACGGTGCTGGCTTGTCCCTCCATCAGGTCCTAGTAGTAGTAGTTGTAGTGTTACCTTCACGCTGCTGCTCGGTTAGCCGGTCCGTCGACGACTGGAGGCTGCGAGCCTGCTTTTAAGTGATTCGCGACCCGATTTTTGCGCCAAGCACAGCCGATGGCTGTTCTTCAAGAACCCGTCGTGACGTGTCAGACGGTGGTTTCATCGCGACTAATACCTGCGATGCTTAGCCCACTACGAGCGCGGCGTGTTATAGCACGTTCAGGAAAATTAACACAGTTTTTCCACACGTTATGCAATGTGTGTTTCTTGTATAATTAACGGGCGTATTTTTTCTGATTCTTATCCCGAAAGAAACGTGTTTAAATAATGAACCATAACGAAGCGGACGAGGCACACATTCCCCAAAAATTTAGTAATTCGTTACACGACAAATAGACAGACCGAGGGACGGAAATGGGAAAACGTGTTTTTCGGGGTCCAGGTACCCTAAAATGCAAAGATTTGCAAAAATCTCGACGGGTGCTTTTCTCACGATTACAATACTCTTACGAAGGATGTAAAAATAAATTTTGAATCTAATTTTGCAAATTACTATGGAATATTATATTCTGTAAAACTATCCAGGGCGTTTCATTAAAAAACGTAGGTTTAATTTATATCCCAAAGCGAAAGTAACTAGAAAAAATTTGACTAGATCAATCAAGGACTAACTACGAGAAAAAAATCTACTAGAATGCATCTTTGCATTTTTCATATTATACAGTGTCACCGACCTGCAGCATATAGCCAAAAATGCCAACCCTTCAATTCCAGCCTCTATGTTCAAAACTAAAGTGGCAATGGAAGTTTTGTCAACGGTATCTTGCTTTATAAAAAAATTAGCAGTGATGTGGAAATAGCATTTTTCTGTCTTTACTGGAAACAGAGATTCTCTGGATTTACAACCAAATTTGGACGACCTGTACATAGATGAAAATGTAATGCCTCTATTAAAAGAAAATTTAATAATTTTTCTCAGGAAAAAGGCAGAGACAGTATTTTGGATAGTTCTTATTAAAAATTCAAATCAAACTCCTACATTTCTACACTGAGCAGTATAATCCTAAGAGCCCGATTTTTGTGACTAGAAAATTTAACATTTTTCAATTAAGAGAATTAATTTAAATCTGAACAAGTAATGTTGCTGTGTATTCGCTTAATTTAAAAATATTTTCATATACCTGGAATGAATATTTTACTGCTTAAAGTCGCCTACCATTTGATTTGAATGTATAAATAATCTGTCCAAAAGAAATATATATCTTATTTTTGGATATTTATCTACATTTTCTTTGGGACATTAAGAGAGAATAACACAAAATACAAAAAAAAAAACTTAAGAGAGGCAAAGTTAAAAATAAGCACTGGTTATTTGACCAATTTTTTAGAACTTTGTAAGTCACAAGGCAGATGCAGGCTTTGTATTTTTAAGTACTTCAACATTAATTTTCACTATTCGATAATTCTCAGCCTTTTAGATTATTGCTTTTGCTATCCATGTGTCATTTAATTCGTGATGCTTTTTTGGTTTTCTAAAGTAAAGATTGACATACCCAGCTTTAGTTAATAAAAGTAAATATAGGTAGTTTTTAGTTATTATGTGTGTTAACTTGTATGAAATACATTATGTATTTTAAGCACTATTATATTAATATCAGTTCAATCCGTTTATATATCAACTGGAATACCATATCAGAATAAATGCTTAACTATCTAAATTTAGATATTGAGAAAACTTTTCACAATTTTTTAATATACGAGCTACATCTTTTTTTGGACAATATTTCATTTAATAACTTTATATTTTTAACCAATATTATTGCAACTATTACTGATACTTGCTTCACAGAATTGCTTAGTAATATAGGTTCAGGGAAAAGCATTTTCAGTTCGCAACATTTATTTTATTACAATTATTTATTGTATACATGAGAGAGTGAGATTAATTTGAAACTGCACCTTGATCTTTTAGTCTACTATAAAGTGTATAATTTTTATAGATTTTTTGAGATATTTTAATATTTTCATTTTTTGGTAGTAGGATTCAGGGTCACTTAGTTTCAACACTTCTTCTGCGTAAATATTAAATAACATCGGTGACCAACTGTAACCTCGATAAGATCTTTAGTGGTATACATGGGTTTTGAAAGTATTCGTCTGTTTTATACATGCCATATTATCTTTATATAAATCTACAATTCTTATTATGTAGGGGCTAATATCGATTTCTTCTAGGGTTTTAAATATTTTACTCCATGGTACATTTTCATAGGCTTTTTTAAATCCATTAAAGTAATCTCTTTTGATTTTTGTCTCAAACACTTATTGTAATGTGTACAAATTATCACCTAAGTCTGCCCGGAGTAAAACCAATCCTCTCCGATAAATGTATCCACATTCTTTCGTAGCTGGTTTTGTATTTGTCCACAAAGCCAACTTAGTAAACCTGTTACGCGTAGTCCCCTGTTACTATTCAGATCTTTTCTGTTCCCCTTTTTAAAAAGATTAGACCTACTCTCTATTCTTTAGGTGTTTTTTTGTTGTGTCAGATATACCATAAAATTTTTCAATAGGTTGAAACACTGCCCCCATACTTTAACAGTATATCTCCAGGTTTAGGAGATTTTTTATTTTTTATCCGAGACATGCATTCTGCAATTTTTTCGAGTCTATAAGGGTGCATTCTACATCATTCTCGAATTCCAGATCCCCTGTTATAAAAAGTTCTTCTGTATTTTCCAAAAGCAACGACTGGTAATGTTATGTGTAATTTTCAAATTTTAGAGTAAAAGATTGCTCTCTCTGATTTATACACTTCTGAACTTTTAAGTTTAAGCTTCGCTTAACAATTATATAGACAATAATCGATCTTCGTCGTAGTGATAGTCTCTCCCACGTATATGGCTGGACATCCTTGTGCGGAAATCTGATATTAGTTATTTACGAGATGTATTGACTACATATTTCCGCTAGTTTATTGTCGCTATCCCTTTCCACCTTATCAGCATATCGTCTTACGTTTTCACAACCATCTCGACAGTGTATTTGCAAGTTACGTTGACTACATATTTCCGCTAGCTTGTTGTCACTGTTGCTTTGTTTCTCATCCGCATATCTTCCCTCGGATTTATCGTCATCTCGACACTGTATTCTGTATCCGGATATAGAAATCTGATAATAAGCAGATGATGATCCGTACTATAACCCTTGTATCTGAATTTTAAAGTTTCAGATTTGCTTAATTATTATATAAACAATAATCGATCTTTGTCGTAGTGATAGTCTCTCCCACGTACATAGCTGGACATCCCTGTGCGCAAATCTGATATTAGTTATTTACAAGATGTATTGACTGCATATTTCTACTAGTTTATTGTCTCTATCCCTTTCCACCTTATCAGCATATCGTCTTACGTTTTCACAATCATCTCGACAGTGTATTCTGCATCCAGATTTCCAGCTAGTCCTATAGACTAGAAACATCAAGCCTATAAAGTCCTACTGTGACTTAAGCTCTGAAGTTATATCTGATAATTGTTAGTAGAATGCACCTTCTACTTAATTTTCTAGATTATATATGTAGCTGTATATATACAAGTAATATTTCATAATCATATATATGTAATGTTACTCATTTTGAATAATGTACAGGCAAAAGCATTTAAACTTTAAAATGCTTTCGAACCATATTTCTGTTTTAGATTGATCCAATTTTTCACGTGAATATTTGCGTCTATGCGTGCTTGATGGTGTGGTAGGAGGCCTGTGGGTTAAGGGTATTTTTATAAAGGACGTCTCTCAAAATTTAAATTATATTATTTATATTATTTATGGAAACGTTTCTTGGGCAGAGTAGTCTATATGTTGAGATGTAATTTTCGTCAAGATTTGTTTCAATAAAGTTATATATATATATATATATATATATATATATATATATATATATATATATTTTAGTTGCAAAAAAGGCAAAAAACAAATTTGCTTAACAAGATGTTAGTTCAATATCCCAAAACCAAAGGGTTGTCAAATAAAAGTTACTCATCCCTATCGCTATAAAGTTTTCCATATAAATATGGCATACAATGTTGCTATAATAAAACTGTTACAAACTTAAAGCAACATAAACAGTGGCCATAAAACTTCTATGTAGAAATCGGCTTGCGGACGAAGGAACATGTAAATTTCAGCGAATCTTGTGGGAGTAGTACATATTTTTCTTGCGATTATTATAAACATGGCAGTTTGCTAATCTGCTAATAATTTACGATATTATTTAGTTAGTAATTTCTAATTTCTGGTGCATTTAACTAATTTTTGGTATCGGTTTAGACAGTCCTTAAATAGCTAAACAGGTTTCGAAAGCTTAAAAGGAATTGCGAACTATAATATATGTTTCCACCGATCATAGCTATGACACGAGGCGAGACAAAATTTGTACTGTCTCGTCTCGTCTCGACTTTTAGTAAAAAATACCATCAGCTTATAGATATAGTCACATATCTCTTTCCATTTGTATCAAAACATTTTTGGGATTTGCTTTACTAAAACGATGCATTGCAAAAACTGAGTTTAGGATTGTTTGTACCGCATTCGTGTTTTTTTAGAAAATATCATGTATTTCTTATATTTGATGTTCTTAAATTTATATATTGATTTTGCGCCTTTAAATGATTTTTAATATTAATAATATCCATACTATTAGCATTTCTTTACTAACTGATGTACAGAGTTTTTGTTTAAATTCGTAACAAGGTCGTATTTGTTTCATTAATTTCCTCCTAATTATAAATTTACTAAGTTTAATAGTTTTAAAGGTAAACAAAAAAAACTGACAAAAACCTTGCGATAAGGGGCATAAGTATTTCTATTGGCGTCAAGTTTGTGTGTTAGAAGTTGAATATTTTGTCTCCTCCTAACACATTTTTGTGTTTGTTGTAAATGTTGTTTTTAAAGATAAATATATCACACTTGTCATATTTTTAATCAGCAAGAAGAGATTAATTGAATGGAACTATATAATAAGGGATGTTCCATTTAAAATAATAAAGACTATGGTCGTTTTTTACTTTTCAATTGTCATTTCTTCATTTTCCATAGAGGTCCTCGCCTCTTAGATAAAAACTTCTTTTTTTCTCTTTTAAAACAGAAATAGAAACTCTGGTGGTGGTCTCAAATGAGCTTGAAGAACTAGGATAAATTTTCTTTAATGGAACCAATTGAATATTATTGATTTATAAATTATCTTTAGATTTTTTTAAACATTTCGAATTGGGGAAATTTAAGTCAAATAATAATCTACCAAATATACTTTTTAAAACTTCTTTTTGACAACCTGTATATACGTTTAAAAATCACTCTAACTTTATTATTTTAAAAAGAATTTATCGTGTAATTAAAATTAAAAAAAAGAAACGTTAACAACCCTTCTATTTAAAATACAAAAAAAAATATTTTGCCAATGTTTACGTTCTTATTAACTAGCCCATTATGTAATGACGGACTAAGCGAACATTACTTGAACTTGAGAAAAACTTGTCTAAACTGCGAATTTTCAAGTTTCCATTTTGATATTTCGGCATTTGTCAGAATAAATAAATCAGTCTTTTTGAAACTCAAAATTTCTTTACCATATTTTAGGAAAAAATCGCTTAATTCGATATAGTTTTTTTAGTATTCATAAATAATTAAGCGACGCGACGTGTTTGGCGGTTAATTCCCAATAGCAGTTTATCTTGTTATCAAGTTATCTTGAGAAAACGAGGGCAAAACTAGAACTAATAAAAATATTAAACTAAACTACAGAAGATTTACCTTTTTTTTACTAAATAATGTACGTTCATATAATTATCTAACTTAACCTAGCCTCCCTCTATTCAAAACATAACAAAACTTCGTCCGAAGTTTTCTTAAAAAAAAAAGCCAAAACTAATATTAAAAACAATATTGTTTTTCTTTAATACAATAAGACACAACTTTGACAAAGAACCATATTTCATCCTTCAAAATAAATAGGAACAAAGGAAACTCTTAATGATATTACTTCTAATTATCTTCTGGGTCGAAATCTAATAAATCGTCAAAGCTGTCGATATCGCCTATGATACTTTCGTCGCCGATAATACCCTCCTAAAAGGGTTTAGCATCCAAAGGAATAAGATTTAATAAAGACCTAATATCACTGAGTTTAGGAGTCAACACAGGTTTTCTATTCGGTTCCATTAATGTTAGACTAAAATGAAAATACCGAATCAACTGCTCGTATTCTAAGGCTTTTTTTGACAAGAAATATCTGCTTAGAGTTTCATTCATTCCTTCTAAATCTTTACGATTAACGTATTTGGTTTGTAATAAAAATTGGAATTAGATACAGAATTGGATTAGTTGATACAAAGCAAAAATTCATTATAAAAATATGTTTTTATAAAGAATAAAGCCTCCATATTTGGAACTTAATGTGATATTACAAACATTTTTCCCTGTATTTACTAAAAAGACTTAAGAGTTAGACCAGATATAATTGATATATTTTACCAGTTGTGTTTTGCTTATGTCACTGTTAAACCTGGTCTAAATCCATATAAGGAAAGGTAAATTAAGCAATTTCTTGATGAAAGGGACAGTGTCGTTTAATTCTAATACTCTTATTTGGTATGTCCAAATAGATTTTTAACTCATTAGGGGGCAAGTTTTTGAATTATGCATAACACATTTTTCCATCTGTAGCGAATATTACGCTAAATATTATTTAGGGCAGAAACAAAATCAGTATACTGTGTAGTATTTATAATATTTATACAGGATTGGGCATCGAAAACGTTCCAGCTTAATTTTGTTGCATTTGGTAAATATCGAGAGACGCTTGGATCCATCATTTTTTTACTTTAGGGGACAGCTCTCTGAGGTATTCTTATTAGTTCAACCTTCACTTACGCTCAAAATCTTAACTTACCTGGCTTTAGAGATTTTTAAATTTTTTTTTCAGCTACAGATACATTTTTGAAACTGGAAGTTATGTTTCGAGAAATTAAAGTAAACATTTTTTATGATTTGGGATTTATCAAAAGTGACAAGAAAAATAATGTAAATACCACCAAATTACAACAGGGATTTGGAATACCATAGTCATATTAATAATAATTTCTTAAACCGGTCAGTCGCAAATAAATTAGAAATATTTCTTGCGTTTTGTAGTGTATAAATAACCTACTCTGCTGAAGAGAGGGTAGCAATTATTTCTGTCTTCTGGCAAGGCGAACACCCAGGGTCAGCGTTAAATACAAAGGGAAATGTCGAAAATCTTGTAGGGAATAAATTGGTTGAAGCGGCAATTATTAGACATATCGCGATGGATCCTATACTGAGTACCAGACAATGTTAGTTGTATCAGGTATTTCGAGTAAAACGTATAAAGAATCTTAAAACATTATACATTTCATTCATAACAAAAATTGCTCCAAGAACTCAGGAAAGATAAAAATGTCCGACGTTTACAATTTTGCGAGCTGATAAGCGACTGAATTATTACTGATTCAAAATTTATTTTTAACATTTGTTTTTCAGACGGATGTTAATTATTCTTTAACGGTACAGTTAATACACATAACTTACGCTATTTGATAGATTTTAGTTCCAGGATTTTAAGGAAGACACAGGCCCAGCATCTTAAAAAATTAAATGCGTAGGCAGTTTGCCCATTCATTCTTTATACCTGACTGGTACAATCTGGTACAACTGGCCAAATCTATTTAGAGTTGTTAAAAAATCGCGCTAATGGAGAAAAAACGCAAAAAAACGGGGCAATTTTTGAATGAAAATATTTCAGAAAATATTCCAGAGATTGGAGTTCTTATTGCTCTACCAACTACACTTGACTTTTTTTATGTGGGACCATTTAAAGTAAAAAATTTATTCGACACAGCCAAAAACCTTAGATGATTTTTCTCAACGGTTATACACGAATGCAGACAAATACCGCCACAATTTCTTAAGTATGTTTGACAATACTTTAAACATACGCTTTATTGTTGTATGGAGGTTAATGGAAGGCGCTTTCAACATAAACTATGCTCAAAATGGTAAATTGGTTTCAAAAATGTAGTTGTTATTGGAAAGAGAATTTAAAGCTCTTTAAAACACAATATTAAGGATGCTCTTTCCATTTAAGATTTTAAGGAGGAGTGATAATCCTGCTATGGGTTTTACTCATTAGGGTTTTCATTTATAGCGTAAACTTAAGATTTATTATAATATATGAACAAGTAATACATACGACAACGTCTTTGTTGTATACCTTGGCGGTTTTTCCACATTTCCTTTAGTGATACCATCTCTGTTTTGCGCATTGACCTGTGTTCGCATGTGCTTTACCATAAAAATGCATTTCTGAGATTCAGCCTTATTAGTATCTTTTTTTTTACTTACATTGGTTCTAGCGTTATTTAAATGTGGCTAATTTTTAATTTATTAGTGTAGAGCTTTAACGACAAACCAAATTATAGAGCCCGTTTTTAATATTGATTCAACACATTAAGTACAATTTCAATATATACACATATATATCAGGAGCGAGCGGTCTATGTACGCAAGGTATGTATTGTTTTCCTTAAACTCTACTTAAAAAAATTAAAAAATTAATTAAAAAATTATCAATAGTTCATTAAAAATCGACCGAATTAGGTCAGCGAGCGCGCAACCCGTAATACGAATTTGACTGTGCAATAATAATAAATAATAATAATAAATCGTTTATTTATATAAAAGGCCAATAAATGTATACATTTCGTAATATATCTAAAAAGTAAATAAACCAAGAAATCTGCAGGAGCAATAGCTGTGCGCAGACATTTAGTAATTTAACAATCTAACAACAGAAGAGAATGTACTATATATTTACATTTACACTTAAAATATAGATTTCCGCAATTAGTGATAACAACTTTTTTGTAATTTCAATTTTTAATATTTACTATATTGTGTATTTCCGTTCTTTGAATTGATGTTAAAAACAATTTTGTTTTTTTTAACAACCCTTTAGAGTTTGATCTCAAAACTAATTCCTTTAGATAATCAGGCTGATAGTTGTATGCTCTTAATATTAAATATGCGGGACTTCGTTGACCCACTGTCTTTTTTATAATTGGCGTTTTTGAGATATGATGTTTTTTTTCTTGTTTCGTATTGATTGTCGACGTAAGTAATAAGTGTTTTATGTTTATTTAAATGGATAATCAAGCCGCAGAAAAACAGTTGTCTCAAATCTAGAATTTTTGTTTCCTCGAAAACTAAATTTGTTTCCAAATTTTTAAGATGGTTGTCAAATACTCCCCCCCCATCCAATAATGCCGTACTGAATTCTAGATTCTGCCAAAGCATAATAAAGCATTCTTAAATGTTGTATATCCAAAAACGACGAGAAGATCTTGAATCTATAGATGAGAGATCTTAGAGTACCAACGACATTACCAACATGGCGATCCCATCTCAAATGTTGATCTATTTCAACACCCAAATATCTCATCGATTCTACCGAAGGTATAGAAATTAATTTTACCTTATAGGTTATATTGAAAGATCTTAAATCAGGTATTTTGGTTTTGTTGGAAGCAAAAACTATAAATTTAGTTTTTTCAGAATTGATGCTAAGTTTTTTGTTTAAGTTGTTCCCAAGATTCTGCTCTTTGAAATAAGACAGTGTCATCGGCAAAACTTATGATGTCTCCATCAGTATTTAAAGTGAGTAATCGATTTATATATACAGAAAAGAGTGCAGGTCCCAGAACAGTCCCTTGAGGTTTACCACAGTTTGTTTCCATTTCTCCACTGCATTGGCCATTGACATTTACTATTTGTGGTCTTTTTTCTAGATAACTTTTAAAAAGTTGACCTGGAATCCCTCTTACTCCGATACTTTCCAAATCATCTAACAACAGCGAATGATCTACTGTGTCGAAGGCCTTAGCCAGATCTAGAAATATACACAAACAAGGCTCATTTAAATCAATGGACTTATAAACTTTACTTACTAAATGATAGATTGAATCCGTTGTACTCTTCACCTCCTTAAATCCATATTGATTACTTGACAGTAATTTAAATTTATCAAGATATTTAATCAACCTATTTCTTATTACAGTCTCAAATACTTTTGTTAAAGATGTAATCAAGGAAATTGGACGGTACTTAACTAGTTGATTCCGATTGCCTTTTTTAAATAGGGGCTTAACTACTGACATTTTAAACTCACGCGGAACGTTACCACTTTTTATTATGTTATTAATTAAATGAGATAAGGGTGCCGATACTTTTTGTTTGTTTTGCTTATAAAAAAAGATCGTTCATTATTTAATATAACTTCTGGTTCTGCAATAGTCTTCCGCAAATTATTTCCTACATTAATAAAATAATCATTAAACGTATTAGCCATTTCGACATTTTCTGTTACAATCTTATCCTTATTATTTACAATTTCTCTAATTGCGCATGTGTTGTCACCTTTTGTATTAGTTATTGGTTTTAAGGTATTCCAGAGGTATTTAGAGCCGTTTTTGTTTTCGTTAATTTTATTTCGAAAGTATTTTATCTTTGTGTTTTTAATCAGGTTATGTAAGAAATTTTTGTACCTATTATATTTGTCTCTATGTAATACGGGGTTTTCTTTAAATTTATTGAAAAGTATTTGTTTTCTTTTTATAGAATTAATAATTCTTGTGGTAATCCAGGGTTTTCTAGGTAACTCTGTTTTTTTTTGTTTTATCATCTTGGTTTTATTATTAATATAAAGTTTAATAGTATTTGCAAAATATGTTGTAGAACTTTGTACATCCTCATTCTTAAAGAGTTCATACCAGTTATGACTGATTAGATTTGTTTTTAAAGAATTTACATCAAGATATTTTTTATAAAGTTTTGATTCATTTTTTCTATTTCCAAATTAAGGGATATGTTAGTAAGACTTGAACAGTTTATAACGGTTGTATAATGATCAGTTATACAAGTTTTAATTATAAATGGGGTTATTTTTTTATCTAGACTAGATTTACCCTGAGCAAAAAAATGATCCAAACAACTGCCGATATTATTTTGTACCCTTGTATTTTCATTAATTAGTGAGTCAAAGTTATATTCGCTCATAATGTTCATGTAACTGTTCTGTTAAATCTTTGATGTTTAATATATTAATATATCATTATCTAACCGAGGTTTATTTATCCTTTGTTCGAGATATGAAGTCAGGTATTCCAAAAATGATTTGGCATCAGTGGATGTGGTCTATATAAAGCGGTAAACCGATTATACTTATTGTTTAGGGTAGGAATATTAATTTCTATGGGCTTATATATATTTATATTAACGATATTGCAGTGAAAATTATACTGATTTTTGACATACACTATTATGCCGTCATTTTGATTAATATTCCCGTAATTGTAAATAATATTATAACCCTGTATACCAAAAAAATCTAAATCCGTAACTTTCCAAGTTTCAGTCAGTATAATTATATCGAACTGTTCCCTAAACTCTTAAAGGCTGATACAAAATTCATCAAAGTTTTTTTTGATACTTCTAATATTCTGTTGCAATACTCTAAAATCGTTAGCATTTCATGCATGTAAATTATAGGCATTAATATCGTCACATTGAAGGGTTTGAACAGGCAAAAGGTTGTAATCCCTAATATATGGATCCATAATAATTTTCTAAATTTTCAAATATGATAATAATTTTTACCTTAGCATATTAACTATATCCATATATATACACAGTATTAATTCGTATTTAATTTTAAAAAATAGAGTTTTTTGAGCATTTCACGCTTATTGTAAATAATCCAGAAGCAGCATTTCCCGGTAAATATCAGGACGTAGAAGAAAATAATATATCACTTTGTCTTTGTCGTGCGAATGAGAATGCACACACTGGCGTCTTCCTCCTTCTCTCCTCCCATACCACGGACCGACTCACCAAGGCGACACTGGCGGAAGCAAAATTTGTGTTTGCACTTCAAATAAAAAACTTATGAGGTCAAACGAAAGAGTGGAGAGGTTACATTGCGAGCGATTTGTCACTGAATAGGCAATATGAAAATTAAATACAAGGCGTTTTAGTGCAATTTCCACGATGGACTCGACAAGGACGTGTGCGACAGGCACGGAGAATTTTCCGGTGCATAATCTAGCAGTCGTTGAAACTGCACAGTTGTGTAATTGTGTGGTGCATTTTTTATTAAAAACGAATCTAGTAAATACAGGTAGGACAAAGCTCGAAATGAAACAAAAATTAAAACTTGCATGAGACATTTTATTTTTTAATATTATGAGCAGTATATGTGACTGACAGGTTGTGAGATAAAAAAATAAACTTATTTGCTTTTTGTTAATGAACGTGGTGTGTCGAATTACAACAGATTTGGCGGTTTAAATAACTTACCTAAAGTAATAAAACGACCCATTAGCCCTAAGAATCACTTGCAAGCTGTTATCAAAGAAAAAGTTTTTGGAAAGACAGGAATCGAACACGCTTTAGATAAACAGTTGCAAGTTAGTCATCAACGACATAATGAATTAGTTAATAAAAATAGAGATGCGCTAAAAAGGCTTATTGATGTTGTGTGTTTTCTTGCTCTTCAAGATCTTGGGTTTCGAGATCACGATGAATCAACGTATTTGCCAAATACAGACAATTATCTAGACCTTGTTAACAAACGAATGACGAAAATCTGGTGTGGGTTTCATTTCAGAAAACCGTGTTTTTCGACCTTTCGGTGGGTACATTTCGGAGACTATTAGAGATAGGGCGATTAATTTGACATGTGTTTTCAGAGGAGACGTAGATCTACACGATTGGTTTGCAGATTTTTCTGTACCACATTTGATACCGGAGATGGTGGTATCGCAAAGTCGACCAAAAAAGTCAACTTCAATGTAATACGGTTCAGGACGCAATTTTTAATTTTTTTTGTCAGAACTTTCTGGAACGATGGCTCTTTGGGTCCTACAGGTTAAGCTTCGAACACGTTTTGTGCGTCCTAACGAAATTTTGCAAGAGACATTTTTTATTGGAAATATAGAGGAGAACAAAAGCCTGAAAGCATCTTTGTCGGAAAAGTGACCGAAAAACAGAAATTTCTAAGAAAAAAAAAGTGCTCAAAAATATACACAAAATGGAATTTCTGTGAGGGAGTATGTACAGGGGGTGCAATTACTAGATAAAATTTGTAAAGTTTCCCAAAAATGGGTAGATTTTTCCACATTACCCTGTATTATAAGATAGCTAATACACCTAGAGCGTGGGGTATTTTTTTTTACGAAACTAGGTACTCGTAGGTAGATTGTGACCAAATTTCAAAATTTTACCGAACACGGTTAAATTACTGATATATATATATATATATATATATATATATATATATATATATATATATATATATATATATATATATATATATATAACTTAAGAAAATCACGAGGAATCCGGCCAGGAAATGTCTTTATTAACCTTAGGAAATATACAGATATATAAAAAGGAGATATACGGAATCATTTAAAATCTTTTCCAATAATGTCATCGCATTATTGTAGAGCTCATACAAATAAGAAGTACATACATGAAAGCTCAAATATTGCGTCAGTGAACAGACTATATAAAACTAAGTGCGAAGAGCTTAATAATCAGTCTGCTAAACAAAGTATGTACGGAACCATCTTTAATACCGAATATAAAATTGCCTTTTACACCCCCAAAAAGACCAATGTATGACTGGTGAATCTTTGAGGAACTGTACGGAAGCAGAAAAGGAACTAAAAGAAGCAAATTATGACACGCATATAACGGAGAAAATATTATGTCGGCAAGAAAAGGCAAATAACATAAATGGAACAAAACTAGATAGCACTAAACAAGTAGCATGTTTTGATATACAGGCTGTTTGGTCTGTTACCTGTGGCGATATTAGTGTTCTCTTCTACAAGAACCGACTTGCCAAATACAATTTCATCATCTGTAACATACATAATACGACATGCATAAACTGGCAATGCTTATAAATGCATTGAAACGTACTACACTGATTTCTTGGATATAAGGCAACTGCAATTAGAAATTAGTAAACATTTCAATCAAGGCCTTACTGGAGAGAAAGTTCAGTGGCAGGAAATTTGTGCGATAAAGGTTATGAAATATATTATATTTTATAAAAAAATCATATGCAGAAAATGACTAAAAAAAATTGATGTTCGTTATAAGATTAGAGGCAGAGGATATTCTAGTAATAATAATATTAATTTAAAAAAATTTATGCAAATCCAATAAAAATATCATAGGCCAAAAAAAACGACTTAATAGACTTATGCAAAGCCGATGCTACTTCAAATCAGTATTGGAGTTTTTATAAAAACTTTTCATCGACTTTAAAAGTTAGTGATAATGACCCAGCAGATAGTGACTCTGGTTAAATTAAATTTCATAGTATAAATAAAATTACTGTTTAAACCCCTTTCCAGTATATATATATATATATATATATATATATATATATATATATATATAATATATATATATATATATATATATATATATATATATATATATATACTTATATATACCAAGAGAACATCCGAAATCTCCGCCGGACTTGATACTCTATTTACCACGGAGCAGCATATAGCCACCTGTGGCGAAACTCATGACCCAAGAGTAGTAAATCAAAAGTAGAAAATATATATCGCGGTAAGAACTAGTATATAGTAGAAAATGGATTCTTTGGGATGACCGCTAAAGCAATGGAATTTGGCTAACCGTAGACACGTGTTTCTGACTTAAGGTCTTCATCAGTACAGTCAACTAGTTGAAAGACGAGTACAACTAGCGCCAAAACGAATACACAAATAATACCAGAGTCACCAACAGGAGCAAAACCGACATTTGTGATTACCAAGAGAACATCCGAAATCTTCGCCGGACTTGATACTCTATTTACCACGGAGCAGCATATAGCCACCTGTGGCGAAACTCATGACCCAAGAGTAGTAAATCAAAAGTAGAAAATATATAACGCGGTAAGAACTAGTATATAGTAGAAAATGGATTCTTTGGGATGACCGCTAAAGCAATGGAATTTGGCTAACCGTAGACACGTGTTTCTGACTTAAGGTCTTCATCAGTACAGTCAACTAGTTGAAAGACGAGTACAACTAGCGCCAAAATGAATACACACATATATATATATATATATATATATATATATATATATATATATATATATATATATATATATATATATACTTTAATAGCCAATAAATAAGCAATGTGCATTTTGGACTTGTTGCTGTATGGAACTGGACCTGTCTCACGGAAGTGTATTTGGGAAAGTTGACAGAATTACATGGATTAAACCAAGTTTCATTTAATGCAATTAGATAAGAGTCTCCTCTTATTGTCTCCTCGTCATTGACGAATATCTAAAGGTTAATCCGAATTGTACATAAGCTTCTTATGTTCCACTGGGGGGTTGAGAGGTTGTGGCTTTGTGCCATATCAATAGAAGCAACCTGCCGGCCCCCACATATCACTTTGTGTGTCTTTAGTAATAGTTAACGGCTCTATATTTTTACGAACTAAATGTCTTTGCGACTCTGTTAATTGTAGAATATTGGATGGAAAACCCATATATTCCAGGGCATCCCTAATTTTTTTGGGTTTTGACAAATCAGATTTGAAGTTGGCGGATGAATTGTGAGAAGTTTTTGTCCGTAAACTTATGATCTGAACTATTGCGGTGATAACAGCTCATTTGCGCTGTGCAAACTCCCTCTTGCACGTTAGTACAATTATCACATATCTGCTTACTTCTATACTGACGTAACATGTCCAAATAAGAAACAATTATAGCACTAAATAACTCTCATAATATATGGCTCTACCATCATCTCAAGACCGTAATTTCTATCTTATTGTCTATTTTTGCCTTTGTATTAACTCTCTTAACCTCTAAGATTTCGAAATTTCATACTAAATTTATGACTAATCCTTCTAACAAAAATTTATTTTCTGTAAACTCAAATTCAATTACTACTTTATTTTTTTTCCATTCTAAGGGGCTCTTTTTTATGAGCGATATGGATGTTATGCAAATCTTTGGCTATTGCCCTGGGATGGGAGTACCCGATATTTTGCCCCTGTTTCTCTTATATGGTGAACGTGAAAGGTCCTAAGCTATTTGGTTTATATTTATTGATTCTTTTGCATTTAATATTATTAGTTTCCATTTTGTTATGGTTGTTCTCGGAGTCGCCGACCTAAGTCGAATATATATATATATATATATATATATATATATATATATATATATATATATATATATATATACCATGTGACACAGAACATAAGGTACACGCAATAACTTCTTTACCTTTTCAGATATCGCTTTAAAACTTAGGTACGTTTAGCAACTTATTAAAATGCATATTTTGACAGATAATTAGATTATACATAACTTCCGGTTTAACCGGAAGTGACCTAAACTTCAATATATTAAGGCGAAACCTGTATTTTTTTTTCATAGTCGTATTCTGTGCAAAATTCCCTTTCCAATGATGTTTCACAAGTTATATTTTTCTTCCAAAATGGCGGTCTAAAACCGGTTTTCTGAAAAACGTTATAATTACCATATAACTTATAAAACAAAAGATAGTGTCAAACTTCTGAGGTGATTTGATTAAATTAAAAATTTTTAAATTAGAAAAAGCATGAAAGCATGTTATTATGTTTTTTTTTTCAAAATATTGCGCCTTTTCGAAAAAAAAATTATAATGACTTCTTTTCAATAAGATAAGAATATAGTTTACGAGTTCTATATATATATATATATATATATATATATATATATATATATATATATATATATATATATATATATATATATATATATATATATATTTATATATATATATATATATATATATATATATATATATATATATATATATTTATATATTTATTTAAGCTACTTTGGGATAAGGTTCATATAAGGAAATAAAAGCATCTATGTCAATTCCTGTTTTTTTTTGTTATATAAAATTTTATATTTTGTTTCAATAGATCTGGTTTATTAAAAATTTGTTTAAAGAAATCTTCTTTATATTTGCTTTTGTAAGACTAACACGAGCAATTTATTTCAAGAAAGTCACTATTTGTTAAAACTCTTTTAAAGAAAGTTGGGTAGTTTATGAAGTTTTAATCTTTTTTCTTTTCGTTATGTATCGGGACAATGTAGTTTGCTGAGTTTTTCTCCTCCGTTCGTTTTATATTATAATGGGATGCTATCATTTCTGTTTCAGTGGACACTATTAACACAAAGAAATTAAAAAAGATCTGTGAAACTAGAGGTTTTTTTTTTAAATTGGAGTCTATTTTAAAAATACTATAAATGAAGCTACGACAGCTTTAAGGAACACGGATTTAAAGTGTTTTTTTTTGTTAAACGCCACAGAAGTGAAAAGGTATCTTCTTTTTGTTGCTTGTGAGGCTGTTTCGAGGAGAGTTTTGAGTTCAGGCACATTAAGGCAAAATGTTAGACACCTACTGGCTATTCTAGAACACATGATTTAGATTTTATTGTGACAACAACGTAACACTGCCCACTTTTGAAGAGTCCAATACTCATTTTGCACTGAGTGCTAGTTCGGAAGTTTTTTACCTTTTTTTAGCCCTAAATAAAATTATCATAAGGGTTAACAAAATAAGAAAAGCAAAGATATAATCATTACTCCGAGCTTAAGGAAGTCCTATTTTGATTGGCTTTAGAAACTAATTGTATTAATGTAAAAAGCTTAAAAACTAGCAGATTAAAATAATTTTATTCGCTACATTGTTTGTAACACCAACGTCTAATTTTAATTGCCTTTTAAACTAATTATTATAATGTAAAACAACTTAAATATTTGCCAAATAAAATCATTTCTTAAAGCTTCTCCATAGTAATTTCGAGATATGACGACCAGAGGGCCTAGTAGCCATCTTTCATCTTTTTCCATCCCCACTATCAAGGATCCTGAGGTGGAAAACACTGCATGATGACATTCTTTAATCTTGTTCTGCTGAGTAAATATAATTCACTTGCCGTCTCCGCTCAATTCGATACATGGTATTTAACGATGGTGAAAGGCTAAATGAGTGTACCTTTGAATGTTACAAGTATTTAGTAGCATGCCATAATAGAAGAAACAAACGGAAAATGGGCATTGGCTTCTTCATGGGATGCGGGAGAAATGGCTGCAAAAATGTCCTTACGCGAATTAATTACCATGTCCCCGAATGTGCAAATAATTGGTTGTGACGGGTTTTCTGCTACAGATCCAAAAGAAACCTCTTAATTTGTGCCGTGAACAAGAAGCTTACTAAAGTTTTGATTCATAATGACATTGGACTTCATATTTTCTCTTGGCCTAGATCCTTTTAACTATATTGTGAAATTTTGTAGGCTTCCTGTTAGATAGGGACAAAAAAATAAATCGACTCAAAGGTTTTTAAACTCGTCAAAGAGTACTAACCAACAATCTGATCACAGTCAAGTTAAAAGATTCGGCTAGATAGAAGGATAAACATATTGCCCAAGGCAGCTCTACCGATATTGAGGAAGGAACAATCAGTGGTCTTAAAAATTACTTTACATGACTTGTGAGATAACATTGGATTTTGCTAGATTTTTTGATACATTTATGGAGTCATTTTTCTGCTGTCAGATGAAAGAGTAAAAACTCGAATTTAGTATAATCTTGGATATTATCTGCAAATGAAGTGTAGCTTTTTTTGTGTGAATTATTTTAGCTAATCGTACAATCCTATACCATGCTTCGAAAACACATTTTTCAAAACAGTATACTATTTTATTTAGGTGGATCAGGTTAACGCCAAATTATGTAATTAATCACTCATTTAAGCGCTTATAAAATATATGTTAGTTTGCCTGCAATAGTTTTGGATACATAACCTTCTTATCTACAAATACAAAATATTAAATTAGAACCCTTGCTTTCTAAAACCTACCACGAGTTATGAGACCGCCAATATACAGCAGTTCCCATGAGAAACCTTAACGTTAGCATTTTCCAAGAAGACTGACAGACGTTCCCATGAGAAACATAGGCATCAGCAAAGTCTTCATATGTTGGAAATATATGTTAGACATCATTTTAATCAGTCTTATTCTATTGTAATCACTCAATAAAATAATTCCGGTTCTTGAAATTTTTTGCGATAAATCCTAAACAATTTATCTAAGAAAAAAATGTTAAAATACCCTTTATCTAGCTTTTAAAAGCCTTTAAATGTGTGAGTTATAACAACACACAATATTATGAGAGATACCGAGATATAACCATTTTATGGATTCTGTATTTCTCGTCACGGTGGCCATTTTGAAGACGTCTTCAGGGGGGGTTCCCAGCTCAAGTGTCTCCCGGTAGTTTTTGATATCTTAGAACGGCGCAAAATCTTACACTGGTAGCCGGAAGTATATATATATATATATATATATATATATATATATATATATATATATATATATATATATATATACATATTTATACATATATTCATGTATATATATTTTTTTAATTTATATTTTATGTATAAAATTTCTCTCAAGGGCATTACAATTATTCTCATTGAGTGCTGCGTAATTTGGTGATATAAATAGATAGATTTGATGTTTATATTCTATCTAGAAATTATACCTTTAATTTTTGTGGTCTATTTGTTATTTCGATGAGTCTATGAACGCAAAATCTCCCAAAAAATATCTTGTCTGTCTGCATTATAAGGAACTTTCCTTATGGCTTGCTTTTCTTTTTTGAATGACACTAGTGGGTGTTTTCAGTTTGACTGCTTGCGCGTTCTGAAAATATGATCTTTTTACGTTTTTATACCCCTTAAAAATAGCAATGGTCTAGACTGTGACACCCAAAAAACTAATCCTCGAGAGACACTCACCCAGACAATTTTTGGTGTAAATTTAAAACGTCAAGTTATGGTTCGCACACATTTTGTTTACATACGCATATACACACCTGCACAGACATATTTTTTCTATTTTTTTTGTGTTAGAGGGACCCTAAAACATAGCAAAGAAACCCGTCTCTTGTTTTTCAGTTTTTCTGCATTTATAATACTTCACCGATATTGCCCATAAAGACTATTGATAATACAATATTTGAGCTGTTGTATGGATAAGTAATAGTTATTTATATTGCTAGTGAGGTATACGCTATAAACATGAGTACAGTCACGAGTGGTTAATATTGCCACCACGAGGACATACTAATTACCCGAGTACAGTAGTTTGCCTTACCGCATGTGTGATGAAAATCTTTACGCCACTAGTTAAAACACATTACATAACTTATGAGATGTAATAAAGTCTTATCCTGCATGTCATAAATATAAGATATTCTGTGCTTTGCTTAAATTACAACAATATCAAATTCAATGCTTACCATTTTTTACTTCCCTCGTAAAATGGAAGTATTGTAATAGTGAAAAATCGCGGGGGGTAATGTTTTCACAATTACAATACTTCCCTTTTACGAGGGAAGAAAAAACTATTTACCCAATTTAATTTATAATTTCATAATTTTTTTATCATTTCACTAGGCCGCCATTTTATTTTGCCATACCAAAATATAACCAGATCATCCCCATATGACTCTTAACTTTTGGTCAAAATTTGAAGTCAATTCGGTGGTTTTGAAGCTATGTCAAAAACAGATAGACAGACAGACAAACCGACACACGGGCCGACGGAATTGATAAAACATATTTTTTGGCATCTAGAGACGCAAAAACGTAAAGATGTGTAAAACCTGAGAGGGTTATGTTTTCACGATTATAAACATTTTATTTGGCCGCCATTTTGTTTGGCCATATTGAGTTAGTTCCACAATTTTACTAGTTGATCCCTTCACCACAATTTAGATAAGGCACAGAATTTGAAATCAAACTATTAAGAGGTTTTTCAGACTGAATTTTTAAATATTTTATTTTGTTCCGCCATCTTGAATTTGTACCAGAGTGTTACCAGTGGATTCCAACATAATACTTGATATTTTTACAAAATTATAGATAAATTGAATCAGTAGTTTTTTAATAACACTTTTTTTTTACATTTCACTAGGCCGCTACTTTGTTTCGCCAAATTGGACTTTTAGCAAAATGTAACCAGGTCGTACCCATATGACCTGTCATTTTTGACCAAATATTAAAGTCAATCGGGTAAGTAGTTTCTTAGCTACGCTGCGAACAGGCAGACCGAGAGACCGACAGACAAATAGACAGACCGACGAAATTGAGAAAACATGTTTTTCGTCATCTAGGGACCCTGAGACGTGAAGCTCTGAAAAAATCTCGGCGAGTGATTTTGTCACGATTACAATACTTCCTTTTTACGAGGGAAGTGAAAATCCAAAAATTACATTTACTTTTGTACGGAATAATAAATGGTTCAATAATGAAATTTTGCCAATCAATGATTGTCCACAAATAACATTCTAATGTAACACTGTCGCGTTTAATACGGACATACAAGCAATCACTTGTACTTCAAATATTGGCTTGTTAGCGCGTTAAATGTAGGTCCTTTAGGTATCCTGCAAACAATATCCTGCAGCGTTTATGTGCACTACTATGCTGAAACATATGAACCGTGATGGGTGCAAAATTGTATTTGAGTAATAAATTTTAGCTTAGGGAAATGCAAAATATGCAAAGGGTTTACGTAAAATATTGAAACTGTTTCTATTTTATTGGATTTTGAGATTATTCTGTTGGAGAGAAGAAAAACCATTTTGAACTGTGCCTTGCAATAGACTATACGGAAACTTTATACATAGAGTTAAATGTTTTCACATAACATGCATATTTATTTTCATTCATATGTTTTTCATTTTTTCAATTGTTTTAAAATAAATAAAGTAATTTATTATTTTTCTCCATAAAAAAAGATTTTAATCGAGGAAATAGAATTGTACGCGATTAAAACAATCTATTAGGCCGTCATTCTGTTTTGTTCACATATAATTTGCACAAAAAAAATGTCGGATTTCAAGTTAATCCGATAAATAATTTTTTTATAGTGATTTTTTAATATACATTTCCGTGCAAAAATATGTGGTCAATTGGACCAGTATGTAGTTTTTTAATAATAATTGTTTTACATTTCATTAAGTCGCGAATTTGGTTAGCCAATTTTATCTTTTCAGTTTCATATGACCCTCGGTTGTTGTGTAAAATTTAAAGTCAATCTGACAAGAAACTTTTGAGCTACGCCGCGAATAAGCAGAACGACAGACTGATGAAAATCTAAAGACTCCAAAACGCAAAGATCTGCAAACATTTTAAAATTCGTTATTCTTACGAGGTAAGTAAAAATATTTAAGAAACCGTTGGAGACTGTAACAAACTCTCTCGTTTGTTACCATGTTTGGTCTTAAACGGATCTTATAGTCACAGCATGCTTAACCCATTAGGTACTTGCGTGCCATATATGGCACGGTAAAAAAGAAATTATTTAAAATTCCTTAGAACGCCCCTGAGGCAAATAATTGCTTGCCTGTCGATGTTTTTATCCGCTTCGGATATAAAGTTTGGTGTTTGAACTCGAAAAGTTGATATTTAATTAGTTTTGAGATTTACCAAGAAAATATACCTAATTCGAATCAGGACCATCAAAAGAAATTTGGAAAGCCAACAGCTCCTCTTTTGCAGCTCTTAGAACATATGCCTCAAGAGATCAAATATTTTCCTTATCGAATTTATTTCGACAACTTATTTACCTCAACAAACATTCTTTACCACTTGAAACTAAATGGGTACGAGGCTACTGGAACCATTCGAGAGAACCGATTACCTAAAAGCTGTCCTTTGCGATCTGTCCAACAGATGAAGAAAACATGCCGTGGTACGTATGACTATGCTTTGAGTTCTGACCAAAAAATAGTCGTAACTCGCTGGATGGACAATTCAGTGGTCACTGTTATGTCAACTATACATGGCGTACAACCTATATCTAATGTCAGTCGCTACTCAAGTAACGAAAAAAAGAGAGTTGGGATTTCAAGGCCATATTGCATTGGAAAATATAATGAGTTTATGGGAGGCACGGACCAGATGGATGCCAATATAAACGTGTACAGGATTGGAATTAGAGGCAAGAAGTGGTGGTGGCCTATATTCACATGGATAATTGATTGTTGTGCTCAGAATACTTGGATTTTATATAGGAAACATAACCCATCCGTAACTCAGCTGCAATTTCGAAGAGAAATAGCCCAAATATACTTGAAAAGATTTCAAAATCTTCCAAAATCTGGTGGACGACCTTCGACATATTCTGCAAATAGTAGGATCATGCCTGATATTAGATATGACCGCGTCGATCATATCATTGAATACGTACCTAATAACAAGAGAAGACGTTGTGCAGGAAACCACACCCCTTCAAGCGCTGTAAGAACACAATGTCGCAAGTGCAATGTAGGACTCTGTATTAATTGTTTTGGTGATTATCATAAAGAAACCTAGACTTATATTTATTTATTTTTAAAATTTGAATAAATACATTTCTTCGTTCCAGAGCAATATCATTAATTTATTTAGTACCCCAAAAGACTAGCGTTTCCATATATGGTACAGGCCATAAAATCCACAAAAGCAAGTTTAAATTCTAAAAACCCTTATTTTATAATATTTCAAGCCTTGGTTAACTGGAAAAACATAAAATTCAACCAAAATTTGAGAATTGAAAAACTCAGTCCCTAATGGGTTAAACCAATCGCATAAGCCAAATATTTGTTCTATCAGATTTTTTTACAAATATAATGAAATTATTAAGGTAACTGTTCTTAGGGATGACTTTGACAATTCCCAGTTGCAAGCTTATCCTTGATGTCACTTATAGGAAAACAGGGCCGCCCGTCTAGCCTTACTTAAATATCGGAATCTGATATTTAAGTAAGATAAGCTAAACAATACGTTATAGATAAACTAAACAATACGTTATATTTGTTTAGTTTATCGTACGCTCTATCACTGGTAGTGTAGTGATTCGACAGACTGTGGCACTAATTTTCTATTGTTAATTAAAAACAGAGGTGATTGTGCATGTCCGCTAAAAAGATGAAGTATGGTAACCACTAGATCCGTGTATCTGTACTATTATACTTTTTCAACATAACGGTATAACTAAGTTGAAAGCTCTAAGGAACTAAGAAATAGAAAGCAAACGTGGATTCACTGACATAAGCCAGCTACAAATTTGTAAATTCGGTCAGAAGAGCCCAACATTCAAGATCAATACCTGGGGTCTCTATGTAGGAAACCTTAGCCACCTACCGTGACATCCAAGCACAAGGGAATCACTTAAATAAAAAGAGGGGCGATTAGACGAATGAATTTTAAAAAATAAAGGGAAATAGATCATGACATTTTCACAAAAAATGACGAAGTATCGTAATCACTAGATAAGTGTTCTGATCTTATAATAATTCTTCAGCATAGCGATTTAAAACGTTTGTTTCCTACGATGTTCCACCAAGTTTCTTACATCTCGCACTTGGTAATCGTATTCAGACATGCCCATTATTTTTCTTTTCTTTTTAAGAATTTATCCTCATGATCACTTCCCTTTTGATTGTTTCCCTTAGGCTTAAACGTCACGGCAGGCAGCTAAGAATACACCCGTGGAGACTTCAATTGTTGACCCTACATTTTGGGGTTTTCTGATCGAATTAACAGAGATGGCTGACTCCTGTCAGTAAATCAATGTTTGCTTCATATGATTTTTCTCTTGCTTATACCGCTATGTTGAAGAATTTTAATAAAACAGGAACAGGCGTCTAGTGGTTACCATACTTCACTTTTTTTTGCGGACACCTCCACAATTTATTTTCCGTTTCTTTTTAAGAACTCATCCGCACAATCACTTCTCTTTTCTACGATCTCCTTAAGATTGAATGTTACGGCCGGCAGGTGGTTTAAGTTTCCTTTCTATACACGTCAGGTGTTGACCCCTAAACTTTTGGCTATTTTGACCGAATTTACAAATGTGTGACTGGCTGCTGTCAGTTAATTGTAGTTCATATGATTTTTCTCAAAGTCTCTTAGATCTTTCAACTTAGCTATATCGCTATGCTGAAGAAATCTAATAAGACAGAAACACGTGCCTAGTGGTTACATGTTAATTATGGTCCAATGTTTTAATAATTGATTCCATATGATTTACATATTAAAATTTTTAATCCGATAAATAATTTTTTTATAGTGATTTTTTAATATACATTTCCGTGCAAAAATATGTGGTCAATTGGACCAGTATGTAGTTTTTTAATAATAATTGTTTTACATTTCATTAAGTCGCGAATTTGGTCTGCCAATTTTATCTTTTCAGTTTCATATGACCCTCGGTTGTTGTGTGAAATTTAAAGTCAATCTGACAAGAAACTTTTGAGCTACGCCGCGAATAAGCAGAACGACAGACTGATGAAAATCTAAAGACTCCAAAACGCAAAGATCTGCAAACATTTTAAAATTCGTTATTCTTACGAGGTAAGTAAAAATATTTAAGAAACCGTTGGAGACTGTAACAAAGTCTCTCGTTTGTTACCATGTTTGGTCTTAAACGGATCTTATAGTCACAGCATGCTTAACCCATTAGGTACTAGCGTGCCATATATGGCACGGTAAAAAAGAAATTATTTAAAATTCCTTAGAACGCCCCTGTGGCAAATAATTGCTTGCCTGTCGATGTTTTTATCCGCTTCGGATATAAAGTTTGGTGTTTGAACTCGAAAAGTTGATATTTAATTAGTTTTGAGATTTACCAAGAAAATATACCTAATTCGAATCAGGACCATCAAAAGAAATTTGGAAAGCCAACAGCTCCTCTTTTGCAGCTCTTAGAACATATGCCTCAAGAGATCAAATATTTTCCTTATCGAATTTATTTCGACAACTTATTTACCTCAACACACATTCTTTACCACTTGAAACTAAATGGGTACGAGGCTACTGGAACCATTCGAGAGAACCGATTACCTAAAAGCTGTCCTTTGCGATCTGTCCAACAGATGAAGAAAACATGCCGTGGTACGTATGACTATGCTTTGAGTTCTGACCAAAAAATATTCGTAACTCGCTGGATGGACAATTCAGTGGTCACTGTTATGTCAACTATACATGGCGTACAACCTATATCTAATGTCAGTCGCTACTCAAGTAACGAAAAAAAGAGAGTTGGGATTTCAAGGCCATATTGCATTGGAAAATATAATGAGTTTATGGGAGGCACGGACCAGATGGATGCCAATATAAACGTGTACAGGATTGGAATTAGAGGCAAGAAGTGGTGGTGGCCTATATTCACATGGATAATTGATTGTTGTGCTCAGAATACTTGGATTTTATATAGGAAACATAACCCATCCGTAACTCAGCTGCAATTTCGAAGAGAAATAGCCCAAATATACTTGAAAAGATTTCAAAATCTTCCAAAATCTGGTGGACGACCTTCGACATATTCTGCAAATAGTAGGATCATGCCTGTTATTAGATATGACCGTGTCGATCATATCATTGAATACGTACCTAATAACAAGAGAAGACGTTGTGCAGGAAACCACACCCCTTCAAGCGCTGTAAGAACACAATGTCGCAAGTGCAATGTAGGACTGTGTATTAATTGTTTTGGTGATTATCATAAAGAAACCTAGACTTATATTTATTTATTTTTAAAATTTGAATAAATACATTTCTTCGTTCCAGAGCAATATCATTAATTTATTTAGTACCCCAAAAGACTAGCGTTTCCATATATGGTACAGGCCATAAAATCCACAAAAGCAAGTTTAAATTCTAAAAACCCTTATTTTATAATATTTCAAGCCTTGGTTAACTGGAAAAACATAAAATTCAACCAAAATTTGAGAATTGAAAAACTCAGTCCCTAATGGGTTAAACCAATCGCATGAGCCAAATATTTGTTCTATCAGATTTTTTTACAAATATAATGAAATTATTAAGGTAACTGTTCTTAGGGATGACTTTGACAATTCCCAGTTGCAAGCTTATCCTTGATGTCACTTATAGGAAAACAGGGCCGCCCGTCTAGCCTTACTTAAATATCGGAATCTGATATTTAAGTAAGATAAGCTAAACAATACGTTATAGATAAACTAAACAATACGTTATATTTGTTTAGTTTATCGTACGCTCTATCACTGGTCGTGTAGTGATTCGACAGACTGTGGCACTAATTTTCTATTGTTAATTAAAAACAGAGGTGATTGTGCATGTCCGCTAAAAAGATGAAGTATGGTAACCACTAGATCCGTGTATCTGTACTATTATACTTTTTCAACATAACGGTATAACTAAGTTGAAAGCTCTAAGGAACTAAGAAATAGAAAGCAAACGTGGATTCACTGACATAAGCCAGCTACAAATTTATAAATTCGGTCAGAAGAGCCCAACATTCAAGATCAATACCTGGGGTCTCTATGTAGGCAACCTTAGCCACCTACCGTGACATCCAAGCACAAGGGAATCACTTAAATAAAAAGAGGGGCGATTAGACGAATGAATTTTAAAAAATAAAGGGAAATAGATCATGACATTTTCACAAAAAATGATGAAGTATCGTAATCACTAGATAAGTGTTCTGATCTTATAATAATTCTTCAGCATAGCGATATAACACGTTTGTTTCCTACGATGTTCCACCAAGTTTCTTACATCTCGCACTTGGTAATCGTATTCAGACATGCCCATTATTTTTCTTTTCTTTTTAAGGATTTATCCTCATGATCACTTCCCTTTTGATTGTTTCCCTTAGGCTTAAACGTCACGGCAGGCAGCTAAGAATACACCCGTGGAGACTTCAATTGTTGACCCTACATTTTGGGGTTTTCTGATCGAATTAACAGAGATGGCTGACTCTTGTCAGTAAATCCATGTTTGCTTCATATGATTTTTCTCTTGCTTATACCGCTATGTTGAAGAATTTTAATAAAACAGGAACAGGCGTCTAGTGGTTACCATACTTCACTTTTTTTTGCGGACACCTCCACAATTTATTTTCCGTTTCTTTTTAAGAACTCATCCGCAGAATCACTTCTCTTTTCTACGATCTCCTTAAGATTGAATGTTACGGCCGGCAGGTGGTTTAAGTTTCCTTTCTATACACGTCAGGTGTTGACCCCTAAACTTTTGGCTATTTTGACCGAATTTACAAATGTGTGACTGGCTGCTGTCAGTTAATTGTAGTTCATATGATTTTTCTCAAAGTCTCTTAGATCTTTCAACTTAGCTATATCGCTATGCTGAAGAAATCTAATAAGACAGAAACACGTGCCTAGTGGTTACAAGTTAATTATGGTCCAATGTTTTAATAATTGATTCCATATGATTTACATATTAAAATTTTTTTTGTCCAAACTTAAACTTTTATTACAAAGTAAGAACCAGTTTTTGGCATATTTTATTAGGAATATTTGGTTATGTAGGTGAATCGGGCCCAGGTTATCACCAGTTTAGCTATGCATAAAACACGAAATAGAGCAATTTACTGTGGTTACTACTACTCTTAATTCAAACGCTCCTTGCTTCAGTTGCTTGTTTATCTTATTCTCAAACACACATATATCGAGAATAGGAATCTGATGACCTATTAAATAACTGCCAACTCTAAAAATACGTATACATTATAATGCCGTTTATAATGTATAATATCAGTAAGGTTTAAGTTTTAATTAATTCTTTTTGTTGTGTAAATTACATTTTCTTGTATTTGGTTCGGTTTCACAGTCTTCATCTGATCATGTTCTTCTTGAAAGTATCGTATCTATGAAAAAATTAAATTAATGATGCTATATTCCGGAAGGCCATCTAGGAGTCTGATTTTTTGTACCTATAGAAATAGTTAACAGTGATTGAGATCGTCTATTAGTAATTTCTCCAAGGTTTCCACGTTGAAAACGACATTGTGGGATATGCCTCTAATGGGTTTTTAGTGAATTTTTAACTTCTGCAGTCTAGATATGGGAATATATTTATCAGGTCACATGTTAATAATGGACTGTTTAGTAAATAGACCAAAACATTTGTTGAGTTTATTGTTTTATTAATGCAACGATTCTAATATCGTGTTTTAAAAAATGTGAGCTGTTTGTCTGCACTTTGTTTCAGGTTTTCTAGGAATTCTCTTTAACGTATCCATTGTACCATAAATTTTCCATCTTCATTAACTGTTAACTTTTTTATTATTTCTGGGGCGACCGAGTTTGCGGACCTTTTCAGTTAGTGTTGCAATTCCTATTTTGGACTAGTAGTCTACAGGGAGTAATGCCTTTACAAAGACATTTTCAAGTTTTGGTTTTAGAAAAGATAATAGGCCAATCGCCAGAGACAGTTTTAGAGGCTGTCACAGAAATAACATAATTGAGGACTTTTTTTTGTTAATAGTACCTCTCGAAAGGCTGTTTAGGAATGTGCTGAAAGCTCTCACGTAGGCCGTTCGGTTTATAAAACAAATGACCAAAAAAAAAATGCCAATGTTCCAAATTATCACAGGTAGAGCAAAATTGTTTAATTAAAAAAATGTAGACTTTAGATGTAGATACTGGACAAATGTCAGCTTTAGTTCTCTTGGACTTTTCCAATGCGTTTGATACTATAAACCACACCTTATTATGTGCTAAGCTTTATCAGTGTGGATTCTCAGACCTAGCCTTAAGTTTTATCTAAAGTTATTTATCCGGAAGGCAGCAGAGTGTGGTATCTGGATGCGTGATATCTTCTCCAAGACCAGTTACCTCAGATATCCCCCAGGGATCAATTCGGGACCACTCCTCTTTATTATTGACACTACGGATATTCTTAAGAGTCTGACAATGTGTACATATAAGGCGTATGCTGACGACACTCAACTTCAATTAAGTTTGTGTCCGCTAATATTCCACGACGAGGAATATCTTTTACTGAGTATATCCTTTATCTTGAGATAATATCTACCCTATCAAAACAACATAACCTTATGCTCAATCTAGACTAAAGTCCGTTATTGTTTTCTTTGGCAGCAGACGAGCTAGTATGTTGAGCAGGTTATTAAGTTAAATATCGAAAACTTGAGAATCCCGATTGTAAAAACGGCGAAGCCACTTGGAGTACTGATCGATGATCAGCTGAAGTTTAGAGCATGTAAGCCATCTTAGTCAAAAATCTTTTATGAATCTCAGATTACTTTATTGCAACAGACATATATTATCCATGAACCGGAGAAAGCTATTAGCTGAATCATTAGTGTTGTCTCAGTTTAACTACCGTAACTTTGTTTCCAGACTTGCCGGGAAAAGCTCCGAATACAGAAAGTTCCCAACTCATGTGTGGGGTTTATATACGGATTAAGGAAATATGACCATAATACTCCACAGTTAAAGGAGCTTTGGTGGCCCTCGATGGATAGCAGAGGAGAACTTCATTTCGTGTTTTTTTTACACAACATAACTGATATCAATCCTATATACCTTAAAGAAAAACTTGTACAAAGATGGCTCTCTTCCGAAAATCCTTTACTTATCAGGCCATTCACCTGTACAATAAACTACCCACCGAGCTGAAGAGCCTTTGCATTTCCTCTTTTAGGATGCAATATAAAAACTTTTTGTTTCAGTCGCAGTGAGTACTGCATTCTCGTTACATTTATGTCCTCTTAAAATAAATAAATAAATAAGTAAAAAAATTAATGTTATGTAATTTGTGTTGATCCCATCTTGTCCTGGGTTAGGTTGGGTTAAGTGTAAGAGTAGCCTTAGTTCTAAACTTCGCCCTAGTCAAGTTGGCTTATTATTTTATAAACGCTGTTTTATTTTATTCTATTGCTTAAGATTATTAAAATACATTTATTATTATTATTGCCTCATAGTTTTTGAAAAAATTAAGTTTGAAAAGAAAAATTGCGGTTGTGTTATTTTGTGCAGCCAGACATGTCTTCTTCCAAACATATTTTGAATTATAAATAAGAACTAAATTTTAATCGAGATATTGCGAATTTCTTCTTTGGTCCAAAAACAGCGAAGAGGAAAATCAATGATGACTTTAAATTAATGTATCTCAAAAACTATTAGAGTTATGAAAAACATCATAAAAATCTTTTTTGTACATAATGATCTGCCCTACATTTATTATTTATTGAAACAATTTTGTAAGATAGTGGAGAAAAATTTGTGCACTTTAGTATTTTGCGCGTCCCTAACCCCCTGATTACTAGACTAAAGTAATTTTTATATAATTTTTATTTTTGCTCATTCCATTAGATTGGTATCGCGTGGTGACCATCCTGAATAAACGTGGATTATGTCATAGAGTCCCTTTTGAAATCATGATTTCTGGGCCTCTGCCGTCATCAAGCAGGCTGGGTAATATCCTGCTTGATGTCGCGCCCCTGATGTGTGATTTGTTGTACTTAGGTTGTTCATTTCTGTAGAGAAATAGCACTGTTTTTGTTAGATTGACTTAATATAAGGTCCTCTTTTGATTTATGTGATATTGCTTTCTGTATTGCTGATATGTTGAGCACATTATCGCGTTTGTTTAGGAGACAATTATTTTCTATTTCGAGAGCTCCTCTGACTTTGTGTGTTTTGTAGCGTTCTAAATTTGCGATTTATTTTGAATAGTCGATTGTAGGGCTCATTTCTTAGTCGTGTAAGAAAGGAGCGTAATTTGTTTGTTTTTTATTTTAGTTGCTTATTCTTGAATTCTAGCAGAGATTTGTTGATTTGTTTATCCTACATCCCTTTTTTGCAGTAGGTGTATGGCATTCTGTAAACTACATAGTTTTTCCAGTTTTATTTTATTTTTGACATTTGGTATTACGTTAGCTATCGTTTGCTGTGACCTGAACAGTGTCGGAATGTTTTATTTTCAGAAATCTCATCCAATTTTATCTGTCATTATTTTAGTGTGTGAAAGTATTATTTTTGGTATGTTCATTCTCCTCAATTCTTGTGGATTTAGTATTTTGTTGTTTACACTGGCCCGTTTACTTTTGCTTACTTTTGTACCCACTATTTGTTCATCAGAAAAATATAAGTTCGTGAAAGGGAAGTATTGTAATTGGTCTTGTCTGTCTGTCTATCTGTTCGCGGAGTAGCGAAAAGTCTACGATTGACTTGAAATTTTAGTCAAAAATTAAGGGTCATATGGGGATGACCTGGCAACTCTTGGTAAAAATCTTATATGACGAAATAAAATGGCGGCTTAGTGAAATGTTGAACAAATTATTATTAAAAAACTGCTCATCCAATTTATCTCAAATTTTGCAAAAAAAACATCAAGTATTATGTTGAAATGAACTGGTAACATTTTAGTACGAATCTAGGGTGGCGGAACAAAATGGCGGCTTAATAAAAAACTTAATATCTGGGAAGTATCTGAGGACCAACAGAGTAGGCAAGGACTGATAATTTGGGTTTCAATTTAAGATGGCAAAACAAAATGGTGGCCAAATAAAATTTTTAAAAAATCAACGTATTAAAATCTTGCTAAACTGATTTTGCCGAAAAATTAGACATGAAAATAGGATAAACTGGTACGAATTCAACATGAAATAGCAAAATCATGGTACGTGTCAAAGTAAAAACTACTTATTGAATTTATTTTATTATCCATAAAAGTCAAGTGTGGCATAGATAGAAAGAAAATGGTAAAATATTTTAGGAATCAAATATCATAGAACAAATAAAAATGAAAAGACAGTATATGAAACACATATATACTGTGACTATGTACTGAACTAAATTGAGTCACACTTCACTATTCCTAACAAATGGAGAAAATGGTAGCGAGGGAAGTTCCGTGTAAAGAAATGCGCCGTTGCATGTTCAAAATTGGTCGTTGGATCTGGTCTTCTTCAATCTATCGCCAAATTTAGCTAATGCCGATCTCTTGAAGATGGTCTAGTTACAGGAGGGTATATGCAATATTATGCGTATCTTTTATCTTGTCTTCATTCATTGTGTTCTGTGATTCCTTGTAAATAGAAGTTCAACTGGTGCCTTATAAGACCTCAATTGATTTTCAGATAATATTCAATATATTAAACCACTACAGCGCATTCAGTTTCTGGTAGGTTGCGATTTCTCTTTAAGATTGAGTACAATATTAAAAGAAAATCAAACATTGTCAAGAAAGGAAATAAAAGTTTTGACAAATAGTTAATTGTTTTTATTGCAGTCTAAGCAGCCTAGGTGATTAATACTTTTTGAATTTGTAAGCAGGGAATCCAATAAAAGTATATAGCGACCAAAATCCGTTTATATAAAAATGAAGATAAAAAGATAAATTAAATAACAGAATGCTGATAAAGCACAGCAATTTAGGGTGAGTTTTGTGGGAAAGTACTGAACACTTTGCAAAATAAACAACTAATACTTATATCATCTCTGTATATCGAACATCAAACTTTTCTTAAAATTTGCAACATTCGCTAATTTTGACGAAAAGTGTATTTTATTGGATAATGTTCTAAAAAAGATGCTTTTAATATAAAAAGGACAGTCAGACAAAGTATATACTAGTCTTTTTAAGTTCAGTAATTTTAGAAACATGATTTTTCAGTGCCCAAATAAATATACTTTAGGTTTCCCCACATCTTTAAAACGAAAATTGAGATGAAGGTATTGCAACAACGGAATTCTGTTTTATCTATTAAATTTAATCAGCTAGATCAATTTTAAAATAGGGCGGCATTCAATATAAGCATATAGTTAATAATTTCCACGATTTCGAATTAATTGGATTAGTAAGTTACGTGGGTAGTTGTAGGCACTATTACTTGGCATCAATAATTAGTATTCCATTTTAATGTCTATGCTGGAATCAGGTATGCGATTTACACTCCAGCCATTTGCAATGACATATTAAATGCTAACTTCGGACAGCCGAAGTTGAGGTCATATATTTAGATTATGTGTATGTACATAGAATGCTTAACGGACCAAATGAATTACTTACTGTTTCAATTGATTATATGATATAAAATTGGTTTATTGCTAATTATAATTTAAAATTAATTTAAAAAAATATTTTTTTTGTATTTATTTGGATACTTTTCTCTATTAATACATTTTAAACTTATTTTTAAAAATGAAACGACATTTAGGTAGCTCTATGTTTTTAGCTTGTGAGGCAATTCGGCTTATAGAGGCATGTCGACAGTATCAAATTAAATATGATTGAATATTTGCGCATAAGAATATAAATCAATTTTTTTAGATCTTGCTTTATGATATGGTCTATAATTTAAATTTTCACTATATTATATATGTTATATATACAAGGTTTCTAAGAGTGTTAGTAATATCGATTTCTTACTAGTTACATCCCGAAGTGTCTATCGCATTTAGTAAAATACCGACGAAATATTAAATATCGGCATTTTACTGAACATTTTAGTTAAAACCGGTTCTTACTGCGTGCTAAATGGTAAGAATACGATTTAGTATATTCCGGAATACTTACAGCGCTATGACTGGTCAAGAGAAAGACGGTTTCGGTGAAATTGGCTGAATTTTTTTATGTTATAGTTCTTGATCGCCTGAGCAAACGAGACCATGGACTCAATCTTATCCTACGACTAGTTTTTAATATACAGGGTGTTAAAGTTTGCACAAACCCCATATACAAAACATGGAGAAAACAGTATGACACCAAATAAGTATTTTCAAGATATTTAACGTAGAGTAGTTCTCAAAATAAGAAAAAAGTTTTATATGAAAATAGGTCTGGAAATGCTTTATTTTCGAGATACAGAGTGTTATATTGTAAAGGCTGTTCATTCTATATCTCGGAACTAAAGGGTTTTTGGTCCTATATTCATATAAAACTTTTTTCTTAAATTGGGACGTACTATTATACGTTAAATATGTAGAAAAAATTACTTGGTGTCATCCTTTCTTCCCTGTGTATTTTATATGAGGTTTAGGCAAACTTTAACGCCTTGTATATTAAAAACTATTCGTAGGATTAGATTGTGCCCATAGTATCTTTTGCTCAGGAAGTCAAGAACTGGAACATATAAAAAATTCACCCAACTTCACCGAAACTGATTTTCAATAAGGTGTGTGCGTGGTCCTTCGTACTTTGGTATTGGTTTAAATAGCTGTATTATGCCCTTTACATAATAAGCCGATTTTTTATTAAAACCGTGAACTTGACAACGTCGCCAATATCACTATCTAATGCAGCACGTACCCTGCAGTTTCTTACTGTAGTTAACAACGTTTAAGATATTTATGAGTATATTTTCCAACTTTCGCTCTGTATAATATTGTATTCGTTTTTTTTTCTGTTTTTGTATCATTTCAGTATTTACTAAATTTTTATATAATAGTGAGTTTTAATTTAGTTATAGTAAGTAAAATCATTTATTATAGGCGTTGATTGAAAATAGGGTAAACAATGTACGTATTTTCTAGTTTTCTTATATGTGAGTTAGAAAAGTTGTTAGCAACATATTTCTTATGACTTGTTTTAGAATTTTACTAATATAACTATTTTTTACTGATAAAAAACTTAGTTGGAAATATATCCGTTTTTTATAGATCGTATTTTTACTCTTACATGCTTAGTAAGAACGGCTTTCATCTAAAAAACTTAGTAAAATACCGAAATTATCTTTTTTTTCGATATTTTGCTGTTACCAACAGTCATAACTAGATATAACTAGTAAGAATCCGATATTACTAACACTCTTAGAAACTTCGTTTTCAATAGTTAGATCGCGATATGACGGATTTCGGCATTTTACGGTAACATATACACCATGAAAATTGTTTCGACGTGCAGTGTCTTCGTCGGATGGAATTTACTAGCTCCTGGTTACAAAATCAAACAATAATGGATTTCATCAATTATCGGCAAACTCGATAAAATTTATTATTTTTAAGGGTAAAAACATGTTTAGGATATCCAAATCGTTATAAGTAATTGTTTAACTTGTGCTAAACTGGAATTATAATTCAAAAATTTTAGCTGTGTATCATAATTGAGTTTTAAGAGGATATAGGCCACCCAAAAACGTTAGCATATAATTTAAGTATTGTCGGTCCCAATTAGTTATTTAACTATATTTTACTATTTTTCATATATAGGTATATATATATATATATATATATATATATATATATATATATATATATATACTTGAAAAATGATTTCTTGAAACAATAAAATATATTCTTAAAGTAGAATTTCTTGGGTATTTGGTTCTTTAATGGAAGGTATTTAAGACATCATATAAGTGTAGAGATTCTATATATATATATATACTTATATATTATATATTAACTCCCGGCTAAAAATTCTTAAAAACGATCCCCAACAATCAAATAAAAAAAACCGAAAATTATTTATCAATTCCATATATACAGGGACTGTCTGAAAATCTACAATCATATTTTGAACAACATGAAATTTCAGTGTGTCATAAA
The DNA here is from genome assembly GCA_030620095.1 of Kuschelorhynchus macadamiae. Taxonomy (NCBI): domain Eukaryota; kingdom Metazoa; phylum Arthropoda; class Insecta; order Coleoptera; family Curculionidae; genus Kuschelorhynchus; species Kuschelorhynchus macadamiae. Next base: position 116,766 of record JAUTXW010001058.1, read on the forward strand.
GGACATAATCTTCTCAAAAAATATTTTAGTTCAGTTAAAAGTAAAACACCGAAAAACCGAAAAACCCACACCATATATGAAATACCATGCTCTGACTGCTCGTCTGTATACATTGGACAAACAACACAATACCTACAAAATCGCATAAATGGCCACAAGTATGACAAGAACAATAAAACAGCCCTAACAAATCACGAGACCCAAACCTCTCCTAAATTTAATTTTAAAGAAACAAAAATCTTAAAAACTGAGCCAAATCAGCGAAAGAGGGAATTCCTAGAAATGTTATACATAAAAAAAATAAAAATTCTATAAATGACAAATCTGACATAAAAAACTTAAGTAAAATTTATTACAACGTTATTAATTAATACTCCACCTACTAAAATCAAAATAAATATATATATATATTATTCCACCAGTATATGTTATCGTTATCAATATTTACTAGGAAAAAAAAAGACTAAGGTAGAAATAAGAATAATATGAGATTCGACTAGTCAGTTTATATTTTAAAATACATGTGAGCACAGTGTCCGTTCTATGTTATAAATACTGTGCCCGTCTTTGTTTTGAAACTATATACATGTTGTGTTAAATGTTAGTTTATTATTTTAATAGAGCACAGCGATGAAACCACTAGGATTTTTAAGTAATTACTTCATTAGGTGAGTCGAACTAAACACATATTTTAAACTTTTCAAAAAAAAACTTAACGAATAAATTGTTGTAGCACTGATGAAGACTGATTGACTAGATTCTAGTCGAAACGTTTGGTAATATATAAGAATCTCTACACTTATATGACGTCTTAAATATGTAACGTGATAATTTCGGACTTATAGCATGCTAATAATAATATTAAACTATTTAAATAATTATATAATAAACAAATTTTTAGATAATAATACTACTAAATATTAATCATTTTTGAATTTACAATTTTGCTTTCCTATCACGTTTGTCTTTTAAAACTACGAAAACTTCTTTTAATGCACTATGGATTTAATATGTTAATGATTATTCTTGTGCGATTCTGCCGTTTCGATTTTTAGAGAACAGAATTTTGGATTCAGTTAGTGCGAACTGAAATAAAACAAGTATATTAGAATTACACTGTATAGGTCCGCGCAACTGATCGATGTGTCACGACATCTCCAGGTCTCGTTTATCAATAGCCTGGCTTACGGTTCGATTATCGATTTTTCTGTCGTTAATTTTGGAAAGGTACCGCGGTGGAAGTGGACGGTCGGGGCAGTTTCCTCGGTCTCCTGCACACATCGCAGTATTCTATCAGGCGCATTTGGTCGTATCGTAGGTTCCTACAAAAGAGGGCGCTACATTGTCAATTTTGGGAAAGAATTATTCAGATGAGTCGGATGCATTATGGCAGGTCTAGATTTTGTTATTATTTTCGAGGGCTTACAATGGTGTAATTTGGGGTTCTTTTGGAATGCCCAAGTATAGTTTTGTGAGTGATTTTTTATGATAAGTTTTCCGGTAATATTGCCCTCCGTGATGCCGACGTATTTCTAGTCATTTCTAGTTTTATCGACCGGTTCCTGTGGTTACGACAGCAATCTGTGACCGTAGTTGCCGGATCATGAATAAGTTTCCGATCCCGTGACTGCAGAATTTTTATATCGGATGTGACATTTTACCTGACTGTGGCTCTGAAACAATGAATTTTATATATTGTTTCTATTTCTCGGATTTGACCTTTGGATATTTAATTGACGGATATTTGCTGTGCCTTTTGTGTTAAGTATGACTGGTTGCTTATTGATAAAGAATTGAAGTCTTAACTAGGATTTTATGAGTGGAATCGTGGCAACATGGCGAGACATTTTGGACCTGTTGCTCCAAAAATTTGTTCCTGCTTGGTGAGTCTCAAGTCAGCAGTGTGGTGCGCGGTCCATTTTCTGATGCCTTCATCATAATTTTCAAGTAGAGCCTGGCTTGATCGTATTTACGAGATTTATTGATGAGCATCTCTTGCGAAATAGTTCCTGTTTGGATTTGAAAGTTCTAAAGTTGTTATTCGGGCACTTTGGGGTTTTTTTTGGACAGAGGAAGTTCGCACCCACGAGGGAGAATTGTGAAAATGGCCGCCACACTCTAAAATCCTCGTTCCACCATCTTTAGAGGGTATCCTCCTGCTGACTTGCCATATTGGCACCTGGAATAGCAGATTCCGGTGAGTTTTTGTATATTTGATTATTTAATAATATGATAATGCCCGTGTATGGTTCTTAGTGGCCATTTCCATGACCATACGCCATTTTGTTGAACATCTTCGGTCTGGGTTGACATTTTATTTCTTTAAATTTAGAGTCAAGACTTCGAAAGAAGCCCACTGCACTTGTCCAGACCATCGACAACCACTCGTTGATTCCGTTTTTAGCATTAGGCAACTGCTAGACCCAGACTCCATTTTGGTTAGAAAACCCTCAGAAGGAGGTAATATTATTTTATTTGCATATTTTATTTAATTTTTGTTTACATTTTGGGCTATATTTGGATATGGTTTAATGTTTGCTAAGGGATGTTTTCTCTTTAGGGTTTTTTTTTTTTTGGTTTGGATATTATTCCAAGGGATTTCCGTCACGACGACGATCAAGTCCTGTAATTTGGATTTTTCTTTGGATCAGTTATTGGGATTGCCAACTTGCCTGACCAGGCAAGAGACTCACGTTCAGCATCGGAGCTGGTGCTGCTCCCACCTGTATACGCCTGAGTCCAGGTGACATTTCTTCGCCTGAAGGTCTGAACAGCTAACGGCCACAGCTATTGGAGGACGTCCAGATAAGTAACCGTAGCAAATAATTAAAATTTCAACTATTATATCTTTTGCAAGCTAAATTCCTCGATACAGTCAATTAGCCAATTTATTAATTTGTTCTTCATATTTACAAATTCAAATTTAAATTAATTTTTCTCACTAAAAATCAAAATCTATTTACTAATTTTAAACTAAACTTTTTACCTTATTATTGAGCTGACTGGCTTATCGAGTGGCCTTTAATAACTTGTTTTGATTCTATTTATAATTTTTGATGTATTTCACTGACTTGTATTTGATTTTACACTCACGATTTATGGCGTCATAATATCGACCGTGGTACTATATTTTTATATATTCCTGCATACTGTTGACCATTGTCATATTTATATTTTTTTTATTATTCATTTTCTTGTGTACAATATCGATTTCTCTTAAGCTGCAGGTAATTTTAATAATTAAGATTAGAAGCTTAGTACATATTATAGCTGTATCGCTGTTGGCCCGCGTTTGGACCATACCTACATATACTATTATTGTACTTGAAATAACTTTTGAAAAAAAAAACAAAGAGAACAACTTATTTGATATTAGTATATGATTTCAAACAAAATTTTGCGTCTTACTGCTGCTACCTACCTACAAGTGAGACCCTCATATCTTGATTAATTATTTGGTATTCTGTCAAGGTAAGCTCATTGGTATAAGATAATATTTTGGTTTTTCATTGCTTGGAATCGCTAGAGTTGTGCAACACTGGGCGATAATTCATAATTATTATCGGCCTAGTACTTCATTAATTTATTTGATAAAGTAGAGTAATAATTAATTACGTGGCGCAAAATATTTAGATCTTAACCCAGCCCTTCTCCACTGTTGCTGTCGGCCTCTACTATTATTCTCCCCAGCTTGTTCCAACTCTTAGGGTCTCCAACGCCTTGATGAATTCGAAATTCAGTATACTTATTGATCATTAAATAAATATCCGGTAAGTGAAAATTTTGCTGCCATAAATACCTTCCATTAAATAACCAAATACCCAAGAAACTCTACTTTAAGTATATATATAATATATATATATATATATATATATATATATATATATATATATATGTATATATACATAAAAAAAGAGGGAAATATAAATTGTAGGCACGTCCGCGACAAAAAAAAAAAGGGTGAAGTTTGGTAACCGCGCTACACGTGTTTCAGTCTTATTAGACTTCATCAGCAGGGCAATTTAACCAATGTATATATATCAGAAGCGTGCAGTTCATGGAAGCAACGGAAGCTGTGCTTCCCCAAAAAAAAATTAATGTAATTTTTGAAATAGGAAACCATTAATTTATTTTATATTAAAAATGCTAAAATATTATCTTAATTATCAAGCCCATAATAAATGCGGCCTTGATTCCGACCGAGCGACAATAGAAAATGGAATAGAACCTATGCGGGCCGCTAGCTTCTCTGCAGCCAAGTCCTGTATGCTTGATTTCCTGTGAATCGAGCCAGAGGTTATTGAACTTTCCACCGGCTGTTTGCAATTTTTGCATTTCAGCCACGTGCTTTAAGTGGTGGCGGAAGCTATCGTTGGAGTAGGTTCTTTGTTTGAACGGCTATCCGTGTGTTGTGTGATGCGTATGGCGCGTCGTGCATGGTGCGATATCGAAGACAATACAGGCCATCATAAAAAAAAACACGCCCTTAATAAACAGTTGGAAATTAGTCACCGCCAACACAATGAACTAGTCGATAAAAATAGGCAAATATTAAGAAGACTTATCGATGTTGTTTGTTTTCTCGGTCAGCACGAATTGGGATTTAGAGGTCATGACGAAACAAGGGTTTCTTCGAAGAGAGGAAATTTTCAAGGTTTACTTAGTTTAATAGCTAAATATGACTATTGCTTAAAAAATCATTTAGAGCAGTCTAGCGTTTTTCGCGGAATGTCGAATCGAATCCAGAATGATTTAATTTTCGCTGTTGCAACCATTATTCTAAAAAGAATTAAGCAGGAGATTGGCGAGGCGAGCAACTGATATCACTAATTTTAGCCAATTATCTACAGTAATACGCTATGTTAAAACAGACGGAAGTGTTCAAGAGCGAATTTTAGGTTTTAAGAATGTGTCCGAAAAGCGTACACCAGATGCATTATATACCGTAGTTTATAACGTTACTAAAGAAATTAATGGAGAGAAAAAATTAGTTGCTCAAAACTATAATGGAGCTGCAGTGATGGCAGGACAATTAGGGGGTCTGCAAGCTAAAGTTCGAGAAACATTCCCAAGTGCTGTGTTTGTCCATTGTTTTGCTCATAAATTAAATTTAGTTTTATCCCAGTCCATCAATCACATTAAAGAGTGTAAAGTATTTTTCGTTACTTTAAGTTGCATGGCTGCTTTTTTTCCAAGTGAACAAAACGTACACAAGCTTTGGACTCCATTGTCCACAAACGATTGCCCAAAGTAGCTCCTACTAGATGGAACTATAATGAAGACTTGTGTTAACAGTATCTGAAAATCGGGAATCACTGATTGAACTATTTGAGAATATAATAGAAAGTAATGAAACGTGGGACTCAAGCAATAAGCAATAAATAGTTCGAGGGGGTTTTTGGACTGTTTGAAACGAGATTTTAATTTTAATTATTTGTTGAATATATTTTCAGAAATATTTCTATTCTCGGACAATGTTTTTAATATATTACAAACTAAAACAAATGATATTGCTTTTTGCCTAAAGAAGTGGATGATTTTAAATCCATGTTAAGCCAAAAAAGAGATGACTTTGACCTATTTTGGGAGAAAACGATGACGTTAAATGTAGAGCCACAAGCCAAGCGTCTTCGAACAGACAAGATGGGAGATGTTCAAGGGAGTTTAAAGAAAAAACTTTTCCAGAAGATGCGTTTAAATCTCTTGTTCTTCATTATGGCCAGTTCTTCAACCGAGTGTTACTAAAAGTGATTTGCGAAACTGATGACATTAGCGCAAAAAATAACGCTAAGGAACTAATGCAATTTTTAAAAGACAAGGAGTTGGAAGATGCCTACACCGAAATGTCGAAATTGTGTGATTTAGTATTGACAATACTTGCCACAAGTTCATTAGTAGAACGCAATTTTTCAACACCTAAACGTATAAAAAATTTCGTGAGAAATTCAACGTGGCAGGAGAGACTTTCGCATACATCGCTGTTGTCCATTGAAAATATTCAGAGACTCCTTAAAAGCTTTGCCCGCAATTTTTTCTTATCCGATTGTGGGATCATGAATAAAGGTAAAGTAATTATAACTGATAATGCTCGAAACATGTTGACGACTGCCTTGACAAAATTTTCACAAATAGATGATGGCAGCTGCATGGCTTATTTATGACAGCTTGTATTATAGGTAGAAGCAAATGAAATTAAAAACAATACCCTGAATTTTAAGTTATTTTTTTATTTAATTTTAGGGGTCATATTTTCAGACGGTGATATTAAGGAAACTATAGTTAGAGCTAAAAAGGTAGTGGGACATTTAAATCATTCAACTAAAGCTTTAAAATACTCCTAGTTGAACAGAAAAACTAGACCTGAAGATGTGCTCGTACATGACGTCCCAATATTATTTGATTCTACATATTCAACGCTAGAAAGATTAGATGAAGAATGGGTTGAAGTTCAAGCTGCTTTTCCTAATTATAACTGTTCATATGACTTTAGTACACTTCAGTAAATCTTAATTGAACTATTTAAATTTCTGTCATACTTTATCGATATTGAAAAGGCCTTGAGCAAAGATCAAGTTACCTTAGCGGATGCAATGCCACTGATTGGACTGACAAAGATTCTTTAGATAAAGAAAAAAGATTTTAAAAATTATTATTGATAATTTGAAATATTATTTAGCTCAGAGATTCAATAACCTTGAAGAAAATCAAAATTATATCTTGGCCACTCTTCTCGATCCTCGTTATAAATCGTGAGGTTTAGGTGCCAAAGTACCGCTGAAAATGCAAAAATTTCTTTTATCCTCTTAGGAAAAGGACCGCTTGGAACAGGTGGCAGGGAATCAGCCACTAGCACCAGCAGCCGAAGTTTCTGTAAGCAAAGGAATTTCGGATGTTTGCCAAGAATTAATTAGCGATGTTGAAATGGACGAGCCACTATCCAATTTAGTAGGTCATTGTCACATTTTATAGACTCTCCTATTTCCAATGAATTACTTTTATAAATGAATCTTAGATTACTGTTTCCCATAATATCATATAAAAATATCTAATGTCACCTAATTTAAACAACTCATCAGATATTTTTAACTATTGGTTTTTGTTAACAAACCTAAAAAATTTTGTTTCCAAACCTAAAAAAATTGGCGCACAAATATTTATCATTCACACCATCTTCTGTTCCGTCAGAAGGGGCTCTTAAAATAAACAGACTTAATTCGAAAAATCTAAAAATGTTATGTTTTCCTAATAAAAATTTAGTTTCTCTTAATTTTCAATATTAGATACAAAAACCCTAATTTTTATTGTCTCGCATGTAGTTTATTTATAGTTTTTACTTCCCTCGTAAAAGAGAAGTGTTATAATCGCGAAAAAATCACCGCCGAGCTTTTTTCCGATCTTTACGTTTCACGGTCCCTAGATAGCGAAAAACATGTTTTCTCAATTCCGTCGGTCGGTCTGTCTGTCTATTTGTTCGCGGCATAGTAAAAAAACCAATTATGCGATTCATTTCAAATGTTGGGCAAAAATTAAGGGTCATTTGGGGATAATCTGGTAATATTGCCAAAAATCCAATATAGCAAAACAAAATGGCGGCATAGTGAAATGTTGAAAAAATTATTACCAAAAAACCACTTATCCAGTTTATCTAAAATTTTACACAAAAACTTCTCTCCAAAATATGTCGGAGCATTGACGTTTTTATGATGACGTATTTGACGAATTTGCAAAAAATGATCGAAGAATCGAATTACATTACAAATAGGTAAGTTTCTAAAAATTCCTTCCCTTTCTTAAAATTTCACCGCACTCCCCTGGTATATATAGTTTTTTTAGAAATTTTCTTGAACCTATTTTTATTCTATTTTATTTTTTGGATTTTGACATTTACATTCGGTGGTAAGTTTTATGCGTCCTCTATTGTATAAGGCATATTATATTCACTCTGTTTTTCTGTTTCTAAAAAATTTCCACTTGTGTGATAGTTTAAAAATGGCATAAGTCTGCCGAAATGTCATATGGACAAGCAGTTTTTTTAAATAAAAAATGACATACTAGTCACTTTTGTTTTTATTTTGATGAACCAAAAATCCAAAAAAAAAAACTACGTCGTCTCTATATATATATATATATATATATATATATATATATATATATATATATATATATATATATATATATATATATATATATATATATATATATATATATATATATATATATATATTTCCAAGTAGCATCAGCAATTTCCACGAATTGAGACACTGCGTTCGAGCACCATCAGCAGTTCCCATGGAAGCCAGTGGAACCTTGCCGACGGATTCTCACGGACCTCAGCATAAATTTTGTATAAATAGACTAAGTTAATTTACACATGTAACAGTATAATTTTATTCTTTTAACCTGTTACTATATTCTATGTCAGATTAAATTTTAAGTCTATTGTAATATTTGATGTTTTTATTAAGGTGTTTTTTTAAAATAGTAAGATAACACATTTATATATATATATATATATATATATATATATATATATATATATATATATATATATATATATATATATATATATATATATATATATATATATATATATATATATATATATATATATATATATATATATATATATATTTAATAACATTCTAAATCCCAATAAAGTGTTTTTCCCGCCACGTTTTGAATTTCAATTGCCGCCAGTTACCGCTAGCGCCACTTCCGGTCAAGTTTAGCACCGGGACCACTCCCTTCCGCCTCGATTGGCATTCGGTAAAAGATAAGTAAACGATGCGTAAAGAAAGCTGCGTCGCGAATTGAAAAAATGTATTTTCCGATTGTTTGTTTTAACAAAAGTTAAAAAGTATTTGTTTTTGTGTTTTTCTGCCAACCCTTTATGCTTCCTACAGCTTCAGGTGTGGGGTAAAGGCAGAAATAACCATGTTTACGCGAGTTTAGTGCTTCGAATTTGTTTTTAAACTTTCGCTTAGAGTTTTCGATTTTTCGTTATGAGTTTACCGGGAAATAACTCTCCGCTTAGTGCTTCCAAATCTCCTCCAGTGCCAACACGAAATAATGTGATAATGGTGAATGTTGAAGAATTAATTGCAGCCGCCATAAACGCAAATACATCGTCGAGAGCTGCCGATATTTCGTTGCAAGATGTATCTGTTTTGATCCCCAAATTTTCCGCTGCCTACGGAGAAGATGTAAATATATGGATTAAAACTATCGAACAAATAGCCCAATCGTATCTAGTGTCTGATAATTTACTGATGCTTGCAGTAATCAAGAAATTAGAGGGAAAAGCTTTACAATGGTTTCATTCTCGACCAGAAAACGTTTTCATGAATTTCCAAGAGTTCAAAGACAATATAAAGTCAATGTTTAGTTGTGCGGAAGATTCTGTAGTGTTGCTAAGAAAATTTCAAGCTCGAAAGTTAGGTAAAAGTGAAAGATTTATTGACTATTACTCCGATAAAGTTATGTTAGGCAACAAATTAAATTTGCCTGAATCTGATATCATAACTTACTTGATAGAAGGTTTCAATAACCCTGTTTTAGAAGTCCAAGCTAAAATGAGAGAATTCACTCGCTTAGAAGACCTGCTTCGAGTTATGAATTCATTAACTGACCTGAAAAGAAGTCAAATACCTTCAGGAGCTGTTTCAACTTCACGGTCTGTAACAGGTCATCAAGTTAGTGCCAACAGACAATTACATTATAATCACAGTAGTCAAGCTACGTCAGTGAAGTGCTATAACTGCAGTTTATTAGGTCATACTTCCAGAGAATGTACAAAACCCAGACGAGAGCCAGGAAGTTGTTTTGAGTGTGGTTCAAAAGAGCACCGCATCAAAGACTGCCCCCAAAAGAAGAACCGTTTGCAGAAAAATCAACTTTTGTTAGTGGAAGAAAAAGACACTGATCTAATTAAGCCAGCATTCAGGTTACACATAAATTTTAAGAATTTAGACAAAAATGTTTTTACCGTTTTAGATTCTGGTAGTCCTATTTCTATGGTAAAACAAAAATTAGTTCTTGATTATAAAATTGAACCTGTTTATAACCAAACAAACTGTTTTTCTGGAAATAATAATTCAATGCTTGATATTAAGGGTATATTTTATGACACTATTGTTATTAACAATTTAGAGTATCAATTGAAATTTTATGTAGTAGATGACAATACCATGTTTAACGACCGTTTGTTAGGGCGTGATTTTATGTCTAATCCCAAAATTAACCAAATTATTTTTAACAGAGACAGTGTTGACATTATTCCAAATAATATGCACCCTGATTTTTTGAGTAACGAAGTGCTTTTAGTAAATGTTAGTAAAACCCCCTTTATTGACAACTCGATTAATGTAAATACCCAATTAGAGCCTTCCATAGTTGCCAATGTGAACAATATTTTCAATGAAATTTATTTTTTAGCTGAAAAACCTGATAAAGCCGAAATTGATTATAAAATGCATATTACTTTAAGTAAGCATGAAATATTTTCTTGTAATCCCCGAAGAATGTCGTTTTCTGAAAAGAATGCTTTAGAAATAATTTTAAAAGATCTTTTAATGCATGGTATCATTCGCGAAAGTGAGTCCCCTTACTCTTCTCCTGTAGTAATGATGAAGAAAAAGAATGGTGAGCTCAGAATGTGCTGCGATTACCGTACTTTGAATAAATATGTTATACGTGACAGATTTCCAATTGCGCTTATAGACGACCATTTAGATTTGCTTAAAGAAAAAAATATTTCTCTAAACTTGACTTGAAAAATGCTTTTTACCACGTTTCATTAGATCCAGATTCAATAAAATATACTTCTTTCGTAACTACTTTTACTCAATATGAATTTACTAAAGCACCTTTTGGTTTGAGTACAAGTCCTAATAGTTTTTGTAGGTTTGTTAATAAAATTTTTAAAGAGCTAGTTCAAAAGAAAGAATTAATAATATTTTTTGATGATCTAATAGCTACTTCTACAATTCAGGAAAACCTAGACATTTTAAAAAAAGTTTTAAAGTTGTTAGTAAAAAATCTACTTGAACTACGTTTAGATAAATGCAAATTTTTGTTGACAGAAATAGATTTTTTGGGATACAAGATTAATAGTCAAGGTATTCAACCTAATAATGAAAATACTCAGAGTATTAAAAATTTTCCTTTGTGTACAAATATAAAGCAAGTTCATTCTTTTATAGGATTAGCTAGTTATTTTAGGCGTTTTATCCAAAATTTTGCCATTATAGCGAAACCTTTATATGATCTTTTGCGTAAAACTACAAAATTTGAGTTTGGACCAGTACAACTTAATGCTTTTGAAACTTTAAAATCTTTATTAATTTCTCAGCCTGTTTTAGCAATTTATTCACACACTAGTGAAACAGAATTGCATTGTGACGCAAGTGCTCTAGGATTTGGGTCAATCCTCCTACAAAAACAAAAAGACGATAAGTTTCATCCAATTTTTTATTTCAGTAAAAGAACAACAGATCCAGAAACTAAGTATCACAGTTATGAGCTGGAAACACTAGCAATTGTGTATTCTATAAAACGTTTTCACCCTTATCTTCAAGGTATTCACTTTAAAATAGTCACAGATTGTGATAGTTTTCGCTTAACTTTATCCAAAAAAGAAGTAGTACCTAGAATAATGAGATGGTGTTTATTATTATAAAATTATGATTATGAAATAGAACATCGTGCTAATCCAAAAATGAGACATGTTGATTGTTTAAGTAGGGTTCATAACATATTAGTTTTGGAAGATAATACATTTGAACAAACACTAGCATTAAAACAGTCCAGCGACCCTGAAATTGAAAGAATTAAGACATCTTTAGAAAACTCTGAACACCCATTTTTTGAACTTAGAAATGGTCTTGTTTATCGTAAACTTAAAGACAAAGTTCTTTTTTATGTCCCATCTGAAATGATTTTTAATGTTTTACATACTTATCATAATCAAACCGGTCATGTAGGATTAGATAAAACTTATGAATTGGTCACTAGAACATATTGGTTTCCAAATTTAAAAACTAAAATTAAAAATCATATTCACAATTGTCTTAAATGTATCGAATTTAATCCTAAATTTGGAAAAAAGGAATGTATTTTACACAGCATTCCAAAAGGAAATATTCCATTTGAATGTTTACATTTGGATCATTACGGCCCTCTAAATGTTGTAGGTCAAGCGAGATACAAGCATATTTTTGCTATAATCGACGCCTTTTCTAAATTTATAAGATTCTACCCATGTAAGTCAACTTCAACAGATGAAGTCATTAAGCATCTGAAATCTTATTTATCTTCTTATAGTAGTGCTAAAAAGATTATAACTGACCGAGGATCTTGTTTTACTGCTCAACAATTTGAAGATTTTTTAAAATCACAAAGTATTCAACATATTTTAATAGCGTCAGGAGCGCCCCGAGGTAACGGCCAAATAGAAATTATGAATAATTCTTAAACGCCAATGCTTTCAAAATTATGTGATGAGCGACAAGAAAGTTGGGCGACAAGAAAGTTGGGAAAAAGTTTTGCCAGATGTAGAATTTTATTTTAATAATACTGTAAATAGATCTACAAATGAAACACCTGCTAGATTATTATTTGGTATAAATCAAATAGGAAAGGTAGAGGATAATGTGAGGATAATTTTAGAGCATTTGTTAGGTCAAGGTAGAATTAATATAAATGAAGCTAGGGATAGAGCAGCGAGTAATATAATAAAAAGTCAAAATGAAAATAAAGCTTATTATGACAAAAAACATAAAGAAGCGCAAACTTTTAACATAGGTGATCATGTAATGGTATTTAATGTAGACACAACTGTAGGTGTAAGCAAAAAGTTAATCCCAAAGTATCGAGGACCATACATTATTAAAAAAGTGTTGCCAAATGACCGATATATAGTGACAGATATTATTGGATTCCAAAATACCAATATTCCTTATGATGGAGTCCTAGGTGCTTCGAGATTGAAAGCTTACCAATCTTAAGTTTGAAAGACTATTTAAAATTAGACTTATTCTGTTATTTTGCTCTACCTGCATTCAGTCGTTTACAATGTTAAAAACGTGTGTTTAAATCTTAGCTTATATTTGATGATTATGAAATGTTTGTGAAAAATGATTATGTGCTTATGATAAATACTTATGTCTTGCTTATGTCCCTTTTATGGGAAATGTCATGCTTATGTGATTATCGTATAGATTAAGAAGTGTTTATGATTATGGGTTTATGTCGTTTTTAATATAATTATGTTAATGGCTTGATCGGGTCGATCAATATGTCAGAATGGCCGAGCTGTAGAATAAATCTATTATAATAACATTCTAAATCCCAATAAAGTGTTTTTCCCGCCACGTTTTGAATTTGAATTGCCGCCAGTTACCGCTAGCGCCACTTCCGGTCGAGTTTAGCACCGGGACCACTCCCTTCCGCCTCGATTGGCATTCGGTAAAATATAAGTAAACGATGCGCAAAGAAAGCTGCGTCGCGAATTATGAAAAAATATATTTTCCGATTGTTTGTTTTAATAAAAGTTAAAAAGTATTTGTTTTTGTGTTTTTCTGCCAACCCTTTATGCTTCCTACAATATATATATATATATATATATATATATATATATATATATATATATATATATATATATATATATATATATATATATAGATATATATATATATATATATATATATATATATATATATATATATATATATATATATATATATATATATATATATATATATATATATATATATATATATATATATATATATATACATAATTGTAATCATGAAAAAATCACTCTCGGGATGGTCTGGTAATACTTAACCCAAGAAAACGGCAAAACAAATGTATCTCAAATTTTAGACAAAAATTAAGTATTACGAAGGAATCAACTGGTAAAATTTTTGTATGAATTCAAGATTTTTATTTTTTATTTTTCCAAAAAAAACAAACAAAAGAAAAAGTAAAATTAGCCAGTGAACATAAACTTTGTTATTTTAAATGTGACACCCGGTATAATATTGTTTGAATGTATAACTCTCATTTTAAATATACTAGGTTTGGAATCTTTGTCTTTTTTTTTCAGTACATTGAAGTCAATGGGAATACATTGACTCATATGACAAAGTTTTCTTAAATGTATCGGGTATATTTAAAGATAAGGTTATCATACTTGGTATATTTATAATCAGCAAGAAGAGCCTTATTTAATAGACATATATTATACAGGATGTTGCTTAAAAAAACAAATTAATAATATTCCTTTTACATTAACGGTTAATGAATTTTTTGATTGGGGTACAGGATGTACAAATGTATCTCGAAAGCGTCGTCTACTGGTGGCTTCTGTCATGGTCCAAGACTCATCCCCAAACAGAAGAACAAAGGACAGTTAGCCTAATAATATATCATTATTATTTATTCTAGGTACCACCAATATGAGTCGAATTTCTTAATCAGTTCTTATCCTATATAAAAATCTCCTGTTGGTTCGGATGGGGTCATTGACACGTTCATGAATATCTGCTTGGGATGTTTAGCTTTATTAATTTTTTACGCATATTTGTTTATTCTTATTCTATGTTAAAATTTTAAATAAATAGCTGTAAAAATATTCGTAGAAAAAGTGATAGAAACTTATAAAGATAAGGATAATATATAATAATATATTATGTTAATAAAATATTGGTATTTATATAGTCTACGTTGTCTACATAGTTTTCGTGAAAAAGGTCCATGTAAACATCTAGTAGACAACGAGTAGAGAATCGGCTTAGGTTATATTTTTTATTCTACCTCACAACCCTAGCTTAAACGTATAGATACTGAACTGACAATTTATATGTATAAATTAATCCAACTACAACAATGTTAAAGTAACATTTTTAATTCCAGTTTTAAACGTCTACATCTTAAGGTACATCAGCAAACAAGCAAAATTAATTGTATTTTTACACAAATGTGAATATTCGTATCATATATTATGTTCTTGATATTTTAGTAGGTAAAGGCAAAAATTAAAATAGAAATACAAAGTTGGATTTTAAAAAAATATATACTTGACTTAGAACAACATCTAAACGTTGTAGTAAATAAAACTACAACTACAACAAATAAATAAAATAATAAAATTATTAAGATAGGTTCCTATTCTTGCATGTACTTAATATTACGTGAAGCACTATATATAAATCAGTGTATACAGGATGGGCCTTTGGTGTGTGGACGGTGTTTTACACTAAACCTATTAGAGATAGAAAAACACTTTATTTATAAAGGTTCTACCTGTAACCTAGAGACGCAAAATGTAAAAATATTTTCATATGTACAAGGTACCTCTAAAACGTCGTAGAGCAAAAAGTAACTTTTTTTTCGATTCCACTGGAAAAATTAAGTGCTTTTGTATATAACATAATATATGCCTAATTCAATTGCTTTAGTACGATTTAAGTTTCAGAATTGAAATTTTCAGATTTGAATAGAGCAAAATTAATTCCACATTCCTTGGTTTTTCATGGCTTTTCTTATGGTAATATATTCAACTATTATACTTATATGTTATATAAAAAATTCTTAGTTTTCCTAGTGGAACTGAAATATCGTCAATGTAGGGTAGCTATTCCATAAAAAACAATTTTTGCTCTATAATTTTTTGATACGCCCTATATATCTAAACATATTTTTTTATGTTAAACCACTCTAAAATCACTGTAATTCTAATAATTTTTTATCGTTAATAGGTTTAGCGTAACATACCGTCTTCACACTAATGATCCACCCTGTATAAAAGGTTAGCAGATATTAGCAGCTAAATTTGCTATAATTAGAGACAAGTTGAAGGTAACTTATGTGTTAAACTTAATTCGGCGGTCATTGGTGGTCATAAGTAATGGCTTTAGATATTTGAAAAACCTCAAAAATTCAGTAACATTGTAGTCCATAGGCGATTCCGAACAGAAAAATGTTTTTTTTTTGATTTGTTAACCAACAAAATGTCTTTAATAGTCGCACTCTCAAATGCTTGAAACAACTTTATTATAATTAAAAGGGTTGTGACAAACTGACACCGATAATTTGTAGTCGATGGTAAACATGACTTTTTCACGCGTAATTTTCATCTATATGAAAGGAAAAATTCCATTCCATATATATATATATATATATATATATATATATATATATATATATATATATATATATATTTATATATATATATATGGAATGGAATTTTTCCTTTCATATAGATGAAAATTACGCGTGAATATATATATATATATATATATATATATATATATATATATATATATATATATATAACTTTGTCTTTAAATAATCAATACATTGGCCAACGTTCAGCAAAGGTTTTTGTTTGGTTTAAATATAATTAGTAGTTTTATTTACTACAACGTTTAGATGTTGTTCTAAGTCAAGTATATATTTTTTTAAAAACCAACTTTGTATTTCTATTTTAAGTTTTGCCTTTACCTACTAAAATATCAAGAACATAATATATGATACGAATATTCACATTTGTTTAAAAATACAATTAATTGTGCTTGTTTGCTGACGTACGTTAAGATGTAGACGTTTAAAACTGGAATTAAAAATGTTACTTTAACATTGTTGTAGTTGGATTAATTTATATATATAAATTGTCAGTTCAGTATCTATACGTTTAAGCTAGGGTTGTGAGGTAGAATAAAAAATATAATCTAAGCCGATTCTCTACTCGTACAACGTAGACTATATAAATACCAATATTTTATTAACATAATATATTATTATATATTATCCTTATCTTTATAAGTTTCTATCACTTTTTCTACGAATATTTTTACAGCTATTTATTTAAAATTTTAACATAGAATAAGAATAAACAAATATGCGTAAAAAATTAATAAAGTTAAACATCCCAAGCAGATATTCATGAACGTGTCAATGACCCCATCCGAACCAACAGGAGATTTTTATATAGGATAAGAACTGATTAAGAGATTCGACTCATATTGGTGGTACCTAGAATAAATAATAATAATATATTATTAGGCTAACTGTCCTTTATTCTTCTGTTTGGGGATGAGTCTTGGACCATGACAGAAGCCACCAGTAGACGACGCTTTCGAGATACATTTGTACATCCTGTACCCCAATCAAAAAATTCATTAACCGTTAATGTAAAAGGAATATTATTAATTCGTTTTTTTAAGCAACATCCTGTATAATATATGTCTATTAAATAAGGCTCTTCTTGCTGATTATAAATATACCAAGTATGATAAACTTATCTTTAAATATACCCGATACATTTAAGAAAACTTTGTCATATGAGTCAATGTATTCCCATTGACTTCAATGTACTAAAATATTCTCTTACACAGTGCTTTTTTTGCAGGATTTTTGTCAATTTTATCGTTTGTTTTTGAAGACAAAGATTCCAAACCTAGCATATTTAAAATGAGAGTTATATATTCAAACAATATTATACCGGGTGTCACATTTAAAATAACAAAATTTATGCTCACTGGCTAATTTTACTGTTTTTTTTGTTTGTTTTTTTTGGAAAAATAAAAAATAAAAATCTTGAATTCATACAAAAATTTTACCAGTTGATTCCTTCGTAATACTTAATTTTTGTCTAAAATTTGATACATTTGTTTTGCCGTTTTCTTGGGTTAAGTATTACCAGACCATCCCGAGAGTGATTTATATATATATATATATATATATATATATATATATATATATATATATATATATATTGTAGGAAGCATAAAGGGTTGGCAGAAAAACACAAAAACAAATACTTTTTAACTTTTATTAAAACAAACAATCGGAAAATATATTTTTTCATAATTCGCGACGCAGCTTTCTTTGCGCATCCTTTACTTATCTTTTACCGAATGCTAATCGAGGCGGAAGGGAGTGGTCCCGGTGCTAAACTTGACCGGAAGTGGCGCTAGCGGTAACTGGCGGCAATTCAAATTCAAAACGTGGCGGGAAAAACACTTTATTGGGATTTAGAATGTTATTAATAGATTTATTCTACAGCTCGGCCATTCTGACATTTTGATCGACCCGATCAAGCCATTAACATAATTATATTAAAAACGACATAAACCCATAATCATAAACACTTCTTAATCTATACCATAATCACATAAGCATGACATTTCCCATAAAAGGGACATAAGCAAGACATAAGTATTTATCATAAGCACATAATCATTTTTCACAAACATTTCATAATCATCAAACATAAGCTAAGATTTAAACACACGTTTTTAACATTGTAAACGACCGAATGCAGGTAGAGCAAAATAACAGAATAAGTCTAATTTTAAATAGTCTTTCAAACTTAAGATTGGTAAGCTTTCAATCTCGAAGCATCTAGGACTCCATCATAAAGAATATTGGTATTTTGGAATCCAATAATATCTGTCACTATATATCGGTCATTTGGCAACACTTTTTTAATAATGTATGGTCCTCGATACTTTGGGATTAACTTTTTGCTTACACCTACAGTTGTGTCTACATTAGATACCATTACATGATCACCTATGTTAAAAGTTTGCGCTTCCTTATGTTTTTTGTCATAATAAGCTTTATTTTCATTTTGACTTTTTATTATATTACTCGCTGCTCTATCCCTAGCTTCATTTATATTAATTCTACCTTGACCTAACAAATGCTCTAAAATTATCCTCACATTATCCTCTACCTTTCCTATTTGATTTATACCAAATAATAATCTAGCAGGTGTTTCATTTGTAGATCTATTTACAGTATTATTAAAATAAAATTCTACATCTGGCAAAACTTTTTCCCAATTTTCTTGTCGCCCAACTTTCTTGTCGCTCATCACATAATTTTGAAAGCATTGGCGTTTAAGAATTATTCATAATTTCTATTTGGCCGTTACCTCGGGGCGCTCCTGACGCTATTAAAATATGTTGAATACTTTGTGATTTTAAAAAATCTTCAAATTGTTGAGCAGTAAAACAAGATCCTCGGTCAGTTATAATCTTTTTAGCACTGCTATAAGAAGAGAAATAGGATTTCAGATGCTTAATGACTTCATCTGTTGAAGTTGACTTACATGGGTAGAATCTTATAAATTTAGAAAAGGCGTCGATTATAGCAAAAATATGCTTGTATCTCGCTTGACCTACAACATTTAGAGGGCCGTAATGATCTAAATGTAAACATTCAAATGGAATATTTCCTTTTGGAATGCTGTGTAAAATACATTCCTTTTTTCCAAATTTAGGATTAAATTCGATACATTTAAGACAATTGTGAATATGATTTTTAATTTTAGTTTTTAAATTTCGAAACCAATATGTTCTAGTGACCAATTCATAAGTTTTATCTAATTCTACATGAACGGTTTGATTATGATAAGTATGTAAAACATTAAAAACCATTTCAGATGGGACATAAAAAAGAACTTTGTCTTTAAGTTTACGATAAACAAGACCATTTCTAAGTTCAAAAAATGGGTGTTCAGAGTTTTCTAAAGATGCCTTAATTCTTTCAATTTCAAGGTCGCTGGACTGTTTTAATGCTAGTGTTTGTTCAAATGTATTACCTTCCAAAACTAATATGTTATGAACCCTACTTAAACAATCAACATGTCTCATTTTTGGATTAGCACGATGTTCTATTTCATAATCATAATTTTGTAATAATAAACACCATCTCATTATTCTAGGTACTACTTCTTTTTTGGATAAAGTTAAGCGAAAACTATCACAATCTGTGACTATTTTAAAGTGAATACCTTGAAGATAAGGGTGAAAACGTTTTATAGAATACACAATTGCTAGTGTTTCCAGCTCATAACTGTGATACTTAGTTTCTGGATCTGTTGTTCTTTTACTGAAATAAAAAATTGGATGAAACTTATCGTCTTTTTGTTTTTGTAGGAGGATTGACCCAAATCCTAGAGCACTTGCGTCACAATGCAATTCTGTTTCACTAGTGTGTGAATAAATTGCTAAAACAGGCTGAGAAATTAATAAAGATTTTAAAGTTTCAAAAGCATTAAGTTGTACTGGTCCAAACTCAAATTTTGTAGTTTTACGCAAAAGATCATATAAAGGTTTCGCTATAATGGCAAAATTTTGGATAAAACGCCTAAAATAACTAGCCAATCTTATAAAAGAATGAACTTGCTTTATATTTGTACACAAAGGAAAATTTTTAATACTCTGAGTATTTTCATTATTAGGTTGAATACCTTGACTATTAATCTTGTATCCCAAAAAATCTATTTCTGTCAACAAAAATTTGCATTTATCTAAACGTAGTTCAAGTAGATTTTTTACTAACAACTTCAAAACTTTTTTTAAAATGTCTAGGTTTTCCTGAATTGTAGAAGTAGCTATTAGAAGATCATCAAAAAATAATATTAATTCTTTCTTTTGAACTAGCTCTTTAAAAATTTTATTAACAAACCTACAAAAACTATTAGGACTTGTACTCAAACCAAAAGGTGCTTTAGTAAATTCATATTGACCAAAAGTAGTTACGAAAGAAGTATATTTTATTGAATCTGGATCTAATGAAACGTGGTAAAAAGCATTTTTCAAGTCAAGTTTAGAGAAATATTTTTTTTCTTTAAGCAAATCTAAATGGTCGTCTATAAGCGCAATTGGAAATCTGTCACGTATAACATATTTATTCAAAGTACGGTAATCGCAGCACATTCTGAGCTCACCATTCTTTTTCTTCACCATTACTACAGGAGAAGAGTAAGGGGACTCACTTTCGCGAATGATACCATGCATTAAAAGATCTTTTAAAATTATTTCTAAAGCATTCTTTTCAGAAAACGACATTCTTCGGGGATTACAAGAAAATATTTCATGCTTACTTAAAGTAATATGCATTTTATAATCAGTTTCGGCTTTATCAGGTTTTTCAGCTAAAAAATAAAATTCATTGAAAATATTGTTCACGTTGGCAACTATGGAAGGCTCTAATTGGGTATTTACATTAATCGAGTTGTCAATAAAGGGGGTTTCACTAACATTTACTAAAAGCACTTCGTTACTCAAAAAATCAGGGTGCATATTATTTGGAATAATGTCAACACTGTCTCTGTTAAAAATAATTTGGTTAATTTTGGGATTAGACATAAAATCACGCCCTAACAAACAGTCGTTAAACATGGTATTGTCATCTACTACATAAAATTTCAATCGATACTCTAAATTGTTAATAACAATAGTGTCATAAAATATACCTTTAATATCAAGCATTGAATTATTAATTCCAGAAAAACAGTTTGTTTGGTTATAAACAGGTTCAATTTTATAATCAAGAACTAATTTTTGTTTTACCATAGAAATAGGACTACCAGAATCTAAAACAGTAAAAACATTTTTGTCTAAATTCTTAAAATTTATGTGTAACCTGAATGCTGGCTTAATTAGATCAGTGTCTTTTTCTTCCACTAACAAAGGATGATTTTTCTGCAAACGGTTCTTCTTTTGGGGGCAGTCTTTGATGCGGTGCTCTTTTGAACCACACTCAAAACAACTTCCTGGCTCTCGTCTGGGTTTTGTACATTCTCTGGAAGTATGACCTAATAAACTGCAGTTATAGCACTTCACTGACGTAGCTTGACTACTGTGATTATAATGTAATTGTCTGTTGGCACTAACTTGATGACCTGTTACAGACCGTGAAGTTGAAACAGCTCCTGAAGGTATTTGACTTCTTTCCAGGTCAGTTAATGAATTCATAACTCGAAGCAGGTCTTCTAAGCGAGTGAATTCTCTCATTTTAGCTTGGACTTCTAAAACAGGGTTGTTGAAACCTTTTATCAAGTAAGTTATGATATCAGATTCAGGCAAATTTAATTTGTTGCCTAACATAACTTTATCGGAGTAATAGTCAATAAATCTTTCACTTTTACCTAACTTTCTTAGCAACACTACAGAATCTTCCGCACAACTAAACATTGACTTTATATTGTCTTTGAACTCTTGGAAATTCATGAAAACGTTTTCTGGTCGAGAATGAAACCATTGTAAAGCTTTTCCCTCTAATTTCTTGATTACTGCAAGCATCAGTAAATTATCAGACACTAGATACGATTGGGTTATTTGTTCGATAGTTTTAATCCATATATTTACATCTTCTCCGTAGGCAGCGGAAAATTTGGGGATCAAAACAGATACATCTTGCAACGAAATATCGGCAGCTCTCGACGATGTATTTGCGTTTATGGCGGCTGCAATTAATTCTTCAACATTCACCATTATCACATTATTTCGTGGTGGCACTGGAGGAGATTTGGAAGCACTAAGCGGAGAGTTATTTCCCGGTAAACTCATAACGAAAAATCGAAAACTCTAAGCGAAAGTCGTAACATGGTTATTTCTGCCTTTACCCCACACCTGAAGCTGTAGGAAGCATAAAGGGTTGGCAGAAAAACACAAAAACAAATACTTTTTAACTTTTATTAAAACAAACAATCGGAAAATACATTTTTTCATAATTCGCGACACAGCTTTCTTTGCGCATCGTTTACTTATCTTTTACCGAATGCCAATCGAGGCGGAAGGGAGTGGTCCCGGAGCTAAACTTGACCGGAAGTGGCGCTAGCGGTAACTGGCGGCAATTGAAATTCAAAACGTGGCGGGAAAAACACTTTATTGGGATTTAGAATGTTATTAATAGATTTATTCTACAAAATATATATATATATATATATATATATTTTTGTCGGTATTTTCTTGGGTATAGGTTAATATAAAACCAGTTCTATAATTTTACATCGACGTTTCGCTCACCATATTGAGCTTTCTCAAGATGAAAATTTATTTCCTAAAAAGACACATATATATAGTTAAAAAACATAAAATTATCAAATTTAACTACATTTTTTTAAAAAACATTACATCTAAGTTTTTCGGTACAAACAAACCAAGACTTTACAATATACAGAATACACTTAACAGAAAATTAAAATTTTTATTTGCTACGTACCTTGAAAATGACATGTTAATCCTAAACGGAATCGAGATTAACAGTGATTTCTATAGCATTGGAATGCTGTTAGTTTATAAGAAATGATACATTTTTTTCCTTTTTTTTAAATTTTATATATGATATATGTTTGGGTTTCTGCTATTTATATGTACAGGATGTTATGTGAGAATAGCTTTTTCTTTGGAATAAACTTACTTAGAAATTAAATTATGATAAATTTGGCTTAAGTTGTTGATATCTTTTTTATCATTTACAGCATTTTTCTCTTTTTTAATCTGAATCATTTCTTTGATTGTTAGTTTCCGGTAATTAGTTTCCTGATCCAGAATTTGTGTTTCTTTAAAATTGAACTCGTGTTTTTCTGAAATACATGTCTGTCATAAAGCTCATAATTTATTAAAAAGTCTTTACACGCCTTTGAAAAGCAAGGTAATAAATAAAAAGAAATCAAATTTGGTGTATTCAATTCCTTGTCTAAATTGCTCAAAAAAGTATATTGGAATGACAACACAATATTTAGATAGTAGATTAAACGGTCACAAATATACAAAAAATGCCTCTACTGCACTCCACAAACACGAACTTTCAGAAAAACACGAGTTCAATTTTAAAGAAACACAAATTCTGGATAAGGAAACTAATTACCGGAAACTAACAATCAAAGAAATTATTCAGATTAAAAAAGAGAAAAATGCTGTAAATGATAAAAAAGATATCAACAACTTAAGCCAAATTTATCATAATTTAATTTCTAAGTAAGTTTATTCCAAAGAAAAAGCTATTCTCACATAACATCCTGTACATATAAATAGCATATAAAACCCAAACATATATCATATATAAAATTTAAAAAAAAGGAAAAAAATGTATCATTTCTTATAAACTAACAGCATTCCAATGCTATAGAAATCACTGTTAATCTCGATTCCGTTTAGGATTAACATGTCATTTTCAAGGTACGTAGCAAATAAAAATTTTAATTTTCTGTTAAGTGTATTCTGTATATTGTAAAGTCTTGGTTTGTTTGTACCGAAAAACTTAGATGTAATGTTTTTTAAAAAAATGTAGTTAAATTTGATAATTTTATGTTTTTTAACTATATATATGTGTCTTTTTAGGAAATAAATTTTCATCTTGAGAAAGCTCAAGATGGTGAGCGAAACGTCGATGTAAAATTATAGAACTGGTTTTATATTAACCTATACCCAAGAAAATACCGACAAAAATATTTCATAAGGTTAAAGAAAAAAACGAATTATATATATATATATAAATGTGTTATCTTACTATTTTAAAAAAACACTTTAATAAAAACATCAAATATTACAATAGACTTAAAATTTAATCTGACATAGAATATAGTAATATATATATATATATATATATATATATATATATATATATATATATATATATATATATATATATATATATATATATATATATATATATATATATATGTTTATATTTAAACCGACCCAAAACCTTTGCTGAACGTTTGCCAATGTATTGATTATTTAAAGACAAAGTTATATATATATATATATATATATATATATATATATATCCATATATATATATTAATTACGGCGAAGAAGAAAATACGAACACATCACTCATAGGTTAAAAGAGATTGATTGAACGTGCAGCAAAGACAATGCTTGCACTCTGCTTCGCAGTTTTTAGTTTCAACTGTTTACCGAAAACTCCTTTATACATATACAGGGTGTTCGACTATCAATATTGTAACACATTTTGATTTAAGTCTTATATAACGTTGGGTCTATTCCTTACCATTTTTTTGAAAAATGGCCTTAAACTTGTATTTTGTTTTAATAATTCTTAAGCACAGTTTTATTAATTTTAATTAGTATAACAATTAATTATATCTTTTTTTACAATATTCCTACCGTATTTTTCTTCGTAACACATCTTTAAAATCTAAAATTGGAGAATAAGAAACGGATCTACTATTTAGTTTTAGCTTAAAAATGCCTACTTAAAAACGGCAACCTCGCTGACAAACAACATGGTTCAATGAATATAAATCACAATTCGTAAGGAAAGAAGTTGCAATTGTTTTGTTTCTTATTGCTTCCATCTGGCTTAGTTTTTCTCATGTTAGATAATTCTATACGGATTTAACATGTAGTGTGGATTTTTAAAATGTATACAAGTAACGAACAGGGAAATATTTTACTCATTTATGGAGAATGTAGACAGAATGCACATTTGGCGTTCCAAACATACCAGGAAACATGACAAGAAAAATGGAATATTCACCTTCCTATAGGAATTTTTTTTGAATACCTCTCGGCTCCTTTTTAATGCTTCTACGCGCTTTTAGGAGCTGGCGCCATCCGTCCTGCCTTTCACGACCTTGCACATATGGACTACGCGTCCATATAGTATCCTCCAAAATAAGGTTAAGAGTTTCCTTGTAATCATGATATTGGAACACTATCTCACTTCCAACATCAAAATTTAATAACTATTAAAATTTTAAACGGTTAACTGAAAGAAATACGATTATAATTCAGGCAGATTTTGCTTTACTGCTTTTGTCGGTAATTTTTTCTCTGCTTGGTTTTACTGTTCATTGTTTGTAACAGTTTTGCCATTCTCCGTTGATTCTAACATGTTGCTAAACTGATAAAAATTGAATATCCAATTAGATCTCACATCATTTCGTTATGGCATTTTAGTGAACTTACACCTAGATAGATAATTTCCTGCTTCTAGATGGTGATCTATTTTCAAACAAAACAAAAAACCTTCCTAAAAATTTCGTGAACTTGCCATCTACCAACGATGCTTAGTAATAATTTAGCGCTTAGCTAACTATGTATGTATGAACAAGGCTATTACGACCAGTCTTGTTTAAATGGAGGTTGCAATTCTATTTGAAGACACCCTTTCGTTGGTTAGATTGTTGGATGTCACTGTGAAGACTGTGATTCAATCACTGTGTGGTTGCATTTTTTCACTTTTTTTTGTCAAAATATAAAACTGTGTTCTAACAGAATGCCTCTTTGGTTTACTTAGGTTAGGTTTATTTTTGATTTAATATTAAAAAGTTCATTAACAAAACCCGTCATTTTGAACTTTTACTTAATGTGGTGCCGCGGGTTTGGGTTTTGTTCTGATCTAAAAAGGATGTTAAATTACATTTATTGCTTTTGGCGTAATTCACATTAATTACTACTCCTAATTGAAACCTTTTGGAGGTAAAGCCACTAATAGGCAATCCATATAAAACATATAATTAGAAGCAGAATCTAAAAACGTGACCCAATGAAAAATCAAAAGCAAGTAGCAACAAATCTAATTTAAACAAGCTATAGCAACTCCGAAAATGTCAAACAATTCAAAATATTTCTATATTTAAACTACCGTAATTTTAATCTTCGAAACGAAAAATGTTGAAACGGTAAGGCACTTATTTGTGGCGCCCTCTATAATACGTGCTTAGATTAGGAATTTTTGAAATATAGTTGACACTAGTTTTAAAATATTTGGGTAAATTTCTTTACACTCACCTGACAATCCTGGGTTGAAATATAAGACATAACTATTTTATAGCCAAGGTGGTAATAAACACAATGTTGTAAAACTGTTAAGTTAAACAAACAGCAAAATGCCTGTTATTTTTAAAATTTTCATTTATTGTATCAGAAGAGACATTTACATGGTTTATTGATACTTGTGCTTCCATTAAATTATTTGATGAGACTTTAATTACAGCAAATAAACTGGAATTATTTCAAATAAAATATGCATGTTGTGTAATTGTGTTCGTATTTCGAATAATTTGGGGAATATATAAGTACTACGAATACACTAGGGTTATATTTGGTAAACATATTTCGTGTGTAAACACACTGTAAATAAACCCAAAATTAAAGGAAGTTTATTAGTTGTTACCATTAATAGAGTTACATAGTTTTAATAAATCAAAGTTGATTTATTAAAACCAGAAATGTGTCTAAGGTATAAACTGTTGACTTGTTTTAAAAATATTTCTTGTCATTACATACAATCTTTAAACAGACTGCATTCAAGTGTATCGCGTTTAGAAAAAGTTTGGCCAAAATTAGGCCAATAATACTACATAAACAAAAAAAAGTGTCTTTAGTTAATTTTTTGAGCAAAAAAATGCGGTGACGTAAGCATTACATTTTTGAACCAAAGGTGCACAAAAGAGCATAATCATTCGGGCTTTGCTACATGAAAGTGGCTAAAATGGAATTTTATTTGTTCTTGTCAAAAGTAAATACTGCCCTTAAATTCTTGAGTCATTAATTCTCAATCTGTTTAACTCTCAAATAGTTTTGTACCCAAATAAACTATAGATTTAAAAAAACTTGTCAAGATATTTTTATGCATATCTTAAGATTACCTACTAAATAGGTGATTCTATATTTTTAATAACTACCGCTAGAAGGACCCACCCAACTCCATTTTAAAACAGATATGGGCGTTATGACATTGTTGCGTTTTCCTTCTTATCACATCATTTCTTACATGGCCTCTAATAGTAACATCAAGCATTAATGTTTCGTCGATCTTTGAGTGGTGCGGAGTTTGTTGGCAGCCTTAACAGCTGCATGCATGCATCAATGACTTATCTTCAGGTTAATTGGTATTTCTGGGATCTTCAGGACTATTTTAAGCCGACCAGCTGAGCCTCTGAATTCTTCTTATGACTTACGCTTGTTCGTTTTCTTTCCCCAGTTTAATAGCGTGACCTAAGTATGTATATTATTTTACGGTATCGATTATTTTACCATCTATGTCAATTTGGTTTCTAGTATGTGACATTATTTTTGTTTTATGTACATTCACGTAGAGTCCGATATTTTATGAAACGATTTTAAGATCGGTAGCAAATATCCTTTATTTGTGCCGCTCTATAAGTCGCTGCTTATTAACACTATGTCGTCCGCGAAGCGCAAATGGTTCAGGTGAATACGAATACCCTTCTCCTCCCAGTTTAGCATATTAAAAACGTCTTCTAATGACAGAGCAAATAGCTTTGGGCAGATTGTGTATATTGGTATAACCAGCTTGCATAATCTCCTCGAAGCTGGTTATACCAATATTAATTTAAATACATAAATTTGTCTCACGCCTAAGTATTTCCATTAAAACTAAATATCATGGCGAACATTCAATAGTCACAGTTCCAGTGACGGCTCCTCAGGGGCGGCAGGGTCGGCAGGGCCATAACAGAAAATATACAGGGAAAATTCTCTTTTTAAAAAAGTATATATTTTTCGAAAATAATTTTGCAAACATCCTAAAAACGCATAAAACCAAAATGTAGTTTATTATTTCCTGTGCCCATAGCAAAATAGGTAGGTATCCCTGATATCGTCGCTTGACTAACAGACAAATAACTTAAGAAACGAAATGTTAAATAAGTTAAAATCTCGGTTGAAAGATCTGCAGCTTATGTTTACAGGTCCAAAGCAAGAAAATGAATCTGTCCTTCAAGCGAGCTATGTACTGTCGAAGTTGATTGCGAATTTATAGAAGAGAGCCTTGTAAAGGCCGCGGAAATTGTAAGTCCCGGGAGCGTGAAGGCATTTCAAAATATATCCTTGGCCCGGAATACTGTCGCTGAAAGAGTTACTGAGTTGGCTGCCAATATAAGTGATCTGATAAAAACAAAATCAGACTCTTTCATTGCATTTTCTATTGCCTATTATTCGTGCGGTTGATACAGATATCAATGTGTATGAAGAATTACTGAAATTAGTACCATTGCATGAAACAACAACTGGGAAGGATATTTTCAATGCTGTTTATGGACTTCTGCAAAAGTATAATTTAGATTTGTCAAAACTGTGTTCCGTTGCACGAAGCTCCTTAAATGACTGAAGTAAAAAATGGCTTCGTTAAAATATACGAATAAAATACAGACAAAGATCAGAGAAACGGGCAGTGACAAACCAGATTTTCATCATATTCATTGTATAATCCACCAAGAAGTTTTATACTCAAAAGTGATCAAGTTGGAAAGTGTTTTAAAGTCAGTGAAAAAAATTATAAACTTCGTAAGGTCACGAGGCCTTAATCAGCGACAGTTTTCTGCATTTTTACGTGATTTAGAAAGTGAGTACACTAGTTTACCATATTATGCAGAAGTGCGATTGCTTTCGTGTTCTATGGTACTCGACCGGTTTTGGAAACTCAAAGAAATACGAAATTGTAAGGACCACGTCAAGTTATTACAGATATGCCTGATCATGTGAAAGCTTTCAAGTGTAAGATGATGTGGGAAAAACAGTTAGCAGAGGATAATCTGTCACATTCTCTGACTTGTAAGGCATATCAGGAAAGCACAAGTGTCCCAATATCATACAAAATATATTCAGAGAAAATGAGAAGCCTTCTGGTAGAATTTGAGAAGCGTTTTCAGGATTTTAAGACCCAAGTAAACAATTTTTCTCTATTTACTGGTCTTTTCACTATCGATATTGATAAAGTTCAACCTCACTTGCAAATAGGAGTAATTGAGATTCAGTGTCAGACCCATTTAAAACAAAAGTTTGATAGTGTTGGTACATTCGAATTTTATAAGTACTTGCCTGTTCAATACCAAGAAATGAGAAAATTTGCCTGTAAAATCCTGTCAATGTTTGGAAGTACCTTTAAGTGTGAACAACTATCTTCTTTGATGAAAGGAAACAAATCTCCAGCGAGATCGCGATTGACGGACGCACACTTGGACGCAGTTTTAAAAGTTATTTCCGCCGATAAATTCGCGCCAAAAATAGACAACTTAATTAAAGACAAAAGATGTCAAATATCTGGCAAAAGAATTTAATGTTTGTAGTTTTTTGTATTGTCCTATTTGTTGGAAATTTAATAAACAGACTTGTCCTATAATAGTATTTTTTCTCAAGATTTTCAGTAGTTTGTCCTCTTTAAGATAAAGTTTTGCGGCCCACCTAGTCGATGGTCTTCATGCTTTTGGCCCGCTAGTGACTTTGAGTTTGACATGGCTGGACTACACAGTATTAAATTAAAGGACCTTCCTTCATAAGTTTAGAAATTCACCAATGACTTAATTAATTCCACATGTTTCCATGCACCCAGGAAATAATCAGCACGTTAAGGAAATGTATACACAATAATACAGAAAACATGAAATCAAAATTAATTTGTATCACATTATTAATTGAATACTAATAATATTTGTATAGAATAAGGTAGTTATTGTGGTTCATGAAACATTTTACTTCCATTACGGTTAAGAGATTTACTGAGTTTTAATCCAGTATGTTGGCTGCTAAATTAAAAAATTAACTATAAACTCATCAGACCAAATTTCAAATGTTGCTAAAACGAAGTAGTTTTGCAATAAATCACAAAAAAAGAAGATCGGGATACGATATTCCTTAATTTAGCATCAAATTTACATCGGCTGAAATACACCAAAACATTTATAAAGAATTTAATAAGCTAATAATTGTTAAACTATACCTAAATATAAGGCAACGAAATTTAAACAACCTAAACAATTATTTGGACTTTACATTTCTAAAATCATAGAAATATTACGCATTTTATCGATATATGACTTTTTAAAATTTTCGGTACTTCTTGAACTGTCGGCTTTCAAATATAGTCTTCAATAGTGTGTAGTCGGAACCGATCGATTTCAATTTATCCCATAATTAAACAAATCTGATGCAATACTTCTTAGCTTATACGTAATGTATAAGAACGTTCTGAAAGAAGAATCACTTCAAACCAAACTTTGCAGCAAGCGAAGAAGTTTGTTACAATGTACACGTGGCTCGTTTATTACCGAGGTTATCTAGTACTCTAAAGGAAAATAAGAAAAACAGTGTATATGAACAGGAGTCCACAAACACTTTCTGTTCGATACAGAGTATTAAAATGTTAATATATTTTTAGTTTTTCGATTTACCTTGTACATTTTTAAATCGCGGTATTTTTCATTTTCTAAAATAAGAGTTCTATCAGCATTTAACCATTCATTCCTATGTCGCACCTGATTGTTGTGCATAAATTGGGGGGAAATACAAATAAGTACGAGTTTTTTTAGAAAGATCTATCTGATTGGTGATGTTATGTGAATGTTATTGCCTACAAGAAGAGATAACTCAGTATTCCTGGGGCCCACGACTAAAATGTATTTGTTTTGCTGTCATACTGCTCCTAGATTTGTAAGCCTTAATTCTAGTCGCAAAAAGAATAGTATATAAGTAAACACTTCACTGCTGTCTGACACACCTCTCGAATATCAGACCCGTAGCGACGACTTTTTTTACACATTTTTTTCGACTAGAAGCAAGATTTACTTTTGCAATAACTAGACTATATGTAACCCATATTTATTAAATCTAGAATATCAACGTGCTAAGATGAACTCACATACTCTAATTCTTGCAAATTCCTTCTTCCCCCATTATAGCACTGACTGAACTTCTTAAGGCAAAAAAATCTAGGAGAGGTATTAGAGTGCCATAATTAATATTAATCACGTATCAGTTTACCAGACACGCAGCATTGAAGGTAAACTTTTGATCGTGGACTCCAGGATAGCAATCTGATTAAATCCTCAAAAGTTTTGGATTTGTTACATTGAACATAATTATTTTGATTTTTTTTGGCAGCAAACATTTTCTGTTTGACATTTAAAGCCATATACGTAAGAAGATAATCAGGTATTTACATATTTTGACGGGTGCTAATATTGTAGGCAGTTCGTACTTTAGAATATTTACCTTTATAGTATTGGTTTGCTAAGTTGTCTTTGCAAGTGTGTCTTCTAAAGTCATACGGTTAAAATTTTTGCTAAATACAGATTCATATTTCGTATAAATCCAAATTTTCGATAGTATTACCTCCAGAATATTTCAAGCTATTTTAGCGTACGGCTTTACTTTTATTTACCTCAGCGATGTAGACGCGAATCTAAGTGCTCTGCCGAAGTGCAAAAGTGTTTCAAGTTGAACTGTATCGATTTTCCTGCTCGTTAAAATATAACATTTCTGGAATCAGCAACTAGACCACAGGCGAATCTGATATGGTATACGTATCTAGAGTCAAGACGCTACTATAAAATATTTATTTAAAAAGTTTTAACAATATATCGTATATCAATTTACTTAAGCGGTTTCATACATTGAGTGTAATGTTAGAGCTTACA
Organism: Kuschelorhynchus macadamiae; assembly: GCA_030620095.1. NCBI lineage: Eukaryota > Metazoa > Arthropoda > Insecta > Coleoptera > Curculionidae > Kuschelorhynchus > Kuschelorhynchus macadamiae. The sequence goes on from JAUTXW010001058.1 coordinate 148,978, forward strand.
AATATTTCTCTATACGTTTTTACTAATAAAAATATAATGCCGAAAAGGCGAGTTAACCCAGCCCAAATAGTATGTCATTATAATAAAAGTTAATTTATGAAATCTTCATTAAATTGAAAACCAACCAAACAGTTACAGTTTTATATTTTCAACATATTATTTAACGTCAACGTATTTATGCCTAATATACAACCAATGTCTTGCAGATATTTTGAATAGTAACTGAAACAACACACTAAGGAATTTAGAACATTTTAAATTTCGCAAATACATCAAATTTGTTTTTATCAGACTCTAGAAAAAATGTATAACATTTTTTTGTTAATGAACTTCAAAAAGGCTATATGGTTTTCATCGTAAAGGAATAATTACTGCAGAAAATTTCATAACTCTTCTCTCTGAGTTTGACAGACATGCTTTTTTCAATCGATACCAAAATAAAATTCAAAATCCTACGATTAAACTTGAAAGTTTAACTATTTGTCTTGAGGATGCAATTTTTTACAATTCTCTAATTCTATTTTGACATTATTGTAAGTTGATGGCCTATGATCCCAGGTAAAAACTTCACATTTTGCGCTTGGCACGGTCTTAGCAGACCACTAAACGTAAACATCTTAAACTAGATATACATGAAAACTATTGGATTTTCGAGAAAAAAGGTAGAGAGCTATTTTAAACTATATAAAACAATTATCTTTTTGATGTGACAAAAAAATTCTAATTCCTCAATATTTCTGATTTGAGTAAAGGCATTTTTATTTTCTTATTCTTTCTTTGAAAACTGACCTCTGTGCAAAAAATGTGACCCTAGGTAATTTTTTTTCAAAACCTCCAAGTCTGACACACCTCTAGAAGAGCAGACTCTCAGCGATGGCTCTTTTTTTAGACAATTTTTTGGCTAGAAGCAAGATTTACTTTTTCCAATAAATAGATTAAATGTAACTCATTGTTGTATATTAAACTTTTAATTTTACTGTTATATATTTTACGATGTCGCAATAAATGAAAGATTTATTCGGATTTAAAAGAGACACATTTATTTTCACGGAAATAAATGAAATTATATGTTTACAGTTTAAGATCGCAGGCTGAAGAGAAAGAAGTAATCGCCTATTGACAATTGACAAATCAGTAAAGTAGAGGGAGGTTACAGATAGTGGAGTGGTACAGGTGTCGTGTTTACACGTGTGTAAACTAGTAATATGATTATTTATTAAATTTATATTAATATATGACATTATCCTCCCTCTAAAAAAAGTTTAATTTAAATTAATAATTGTAATGAAGTAAATTTTAGTCACTTATATACCAATTTTTTACATATTTAATGCTTCTTTTAGGTCTAGTAATTTGACTATCTATATTTACATTATTTACATCTACATTATTAGTTATTACATTATCGCTAATTATAGTACGCTTGTTGAGGATTTCCCCTACATCTACATTTGTATCTAATTTAGAAGGCGTAGAATTGTCTACATTAAAATCGGAACCCTCATAAACGTCACCTATAGTGGTATCCGAAATAGCAACTGGGTATTATGTGATTTTTCCAAGACCTTTCAAGTTCAGGAATATCTACTACATATGTACGTTTACCCAGTTTTTTACTTATTTTACCCTTAAGAAATGAAGGTTTATTTACATTTCTATTTTAAAGAGCAGAAAATCTTGTCCTTATGGGACGACCAAACATTAACTGAGGCGGGCTAATCCCAGTCGTCGCTTGTGGAGAATTTCTGTAATGAAACAAAAATCTACAAAAAGCTAGATTAGAATTGGAGTTATCCCATACAGTCTTTTTAAAGCATTTTTTTCTGTTTTAACGGAGTTTTCTGCAGCTCCATTATAGGAAGGGCTTTATGGGGGACTCGTGAGATGCTTAATATTATTATGTGCTAAAAAGTTTTCAAACTCTTCAGAAACCAGAGATGACACAATTGTTTTAGGTATACCAAATCTCGCATATAAACTTCTGAGAATTTGAATTGTTTTGGTCGAGCTTAAGTTAGAGGCCTCGAAAACTTCGAGCCATTTTGTAAATACATCCAGAACTACTAAATAGAAAGTTTTACGTAATTCAAAAAATCTATGTGTAATCTTTCCCAAGGACCATCCGGCAGGGGCCACAGAGATAATTCAGCCTTTAGAGGGTTATTAGCATAAAAACTACAATAATGACAGTTTTTTACAACATTTTCTATCTGTAAATCTAAATTTGGAAACCAAAAATATCTTCGAGCTAAACTTTGTAATTTAACGCATCCCATATGTGTACTATATAATTGTTCTAAAACTTATCTATATAGAGAAGCCAGAATAACTATTCGGCGGTTCTAAAAAAGACACTCGTCTCCAATAAAAAAATTCATGTTTTTTTGTAAAAAATGGCTTCAAAGACTTGTTCGTTAATTTTGGAGGCCAACTCTGGATCTTTAAGAGCAGTTTCTTTAACTGTTGTAAAGTTTAAATTAAAATCCGAACATTTATTAAATAAGCAATAATAATCTACTTCCATAGTATCGTCCTTTAAATATTTTTCTAAATTACGAGCCGGAAGTCTAGATAACCAATCTGCATTTTTATTTTTACTATGTATATATTCGATTTCGTAATTTTATGCTGATAAAATAAGTGCCCATCTCCTCAGCCTATTTGCTGAATATTGTGAGATTGACTTATTTTGCCCAAATATTGTCAGTAAAGGTTTATGATCAGTAATTAACTTAAATGTCCTACGAGTGCCATATAAATATTGATTATATCTAGAACGCCCTACGATTAATTCGCATACACTCCAATTCGTGTAACTTCCTTCTTCCACCAGTATAGCTCCGACTGAACTTAAGGTAATAAAATTTAGGAGAGGTATGAAAGTGTCATAATTAATCACGTATCAGTTTATCAAATGAGCAACAATAAAGGCAAAATCGTGATCGCGGACTCCAGGATAGCAAGCTAATTTTGAAATTGCTACACAATTCCTTTTGATTTATTTTTTTTCGTAGCAAACATTTTCTGACTTTTAAATCCATACTTAATAAGCCAATGATGTATTTATATATTTTGAGGGGTGCTAATAATGTAGGCAGTTTGTACTTTAGAATATTCACTTTTATAGTGTTTGTATACTAAGTCAACTTTGTAAGTTTGCGTTCTAAAGCCATACGGTTTAAATTTTTGCTAAATACAAATTAATATCTTGCGTAACTTAAAATTTTCTATCAACCATATTACCTCCAGAGTATTTCAAGCCATATTAGCATATGGCTTTACTTTTATTTACCTCAGCGATGTCGACGCCGAAATGCAAAAGTGTTTCAAGTTGAATTATATCGATTTTCCTGCTCGTTAAAATATAAAATTTCTGGAATCAGCAACTAGAGCACAGGCGAATTTAATATGATATACTTATCTAAAGTTTAGCTTAGACGCTACTGTACGATATTTTTTTAAAAAGGTATAACAATTTACCATATATTAATTTACTTAAACGATTTCATACATTGAATGTAACGTTAGAGCTTCCAAATATTTATCTATCTCTTTTTACCAATAAGCAGGCAATGCCGAAAAGGCGAGTTAACACAACCTACATAGTTTTTCATTATGATAAAAGGTAATTTTTTGAAGAAATTGAAAACAAAGAGGCCCATGTACACGCTCAGATGTAATTATACACGTTATACAAGCTCTTTTGGTTTTCTGTCTTCAAGAAGTTATTTAACGTTAAGGTATTTATGCTTATTAGAAAACCAAGCTCTTGTAGATATTCTGAACAATAACCAAAGCAACACACTTAGGAGTTTGGAACATTTTAGATTCAGCAAATATATCAATTTTGTTTTTATCAGACTCAAGAAAGCTGACCCACGCAAACATATAGTAGTCCTCCGCGCTGGGCACAGTTTGCACCAAAACTACAAAAAATACATATAAGTAGTTTCTTGACAGAGAGTTTTCTTAAAGTATAGGACACGTTAATATAATTCACGAAAATCAATTTGAAAGTAATAAAAAACGGGTGGAGAAGAGGGGATAAACGAGTTTTTCGCACAATACTCGTATGATTTTTAAACTAATTTTTTTCGCTTTTCAACGCATATTCTAATAGAAACGACTAACTTAAAAAACCAACGGGTTTTTATCTCTATCTATCAATCTTAATTTAGTAGGTTATTTAGATGCCCCAGATCAAAATTTATGTATTTTTTGTTAATGTATGAGCTCTACATGGCCCTTCTCGTAGCCGAATATTCACATCTAGTTCTATTTTGAGAAAATTACCAAACGTAAGAATCTTAAACTAGATTTATATTAAAACGAAAAAAGGGTAGAGATTATTTTATACTACTAAAAAGAATTCTCTTTTTGATGAGACAAAAAATTCTAATATTGCCGATTTGGGAAAAGGAATTTTTATTTTCTTATTCTTTCTTTGAAAACTTATCTCTGTGCAAAAAATATGCCTGTATGTAATTTTTTTTCAGAAACTCCAAGCGCTAGGATAAACGCAAATTTATAATTAAACTATTGTAGAGCTTGTCGCAAGTTAACAAGTAAAAACTGCAGGGTAGCTTTTTATATTTGACAGCGTTTTTTGAGACACAAAAAAATTTAAATTCAACACATGTTGATTTTAACGTTACATAACTTCCAGAGGTAGGACAAAACAGACGAAAACATCAAAAACTTTAAAAATCTCACAATTTTTTTTTAAATGGGACACTCTATATATTTTTTCACGCCTAGAATATTTCATTGTTCGAGTTTTGAAAACACGAATGTGACAATTTGGGTCATTAAGCATGTAATGCACTGCATTTTTTTTATCAGACCCCGAAGGTCTCAGTACTTCCTACTGATAATAAAGCAGCGAACAAATTAGTAGGTCCTTGGTCTTTGTAATTGAATAATTTTAATAATAATTGTAATAATTGTGGAGGGATGTATGCGAGTCGATGCTCGTATCTTCCTGGCAGAAATGACTAAGGAGGGCATAATGGATGATAAATAATCAGAACAGAATCCGTGGTAGTATCTGTAGAACAGAGGCAGACCACCTACAACTCGACAATGCTCTAGTGATGCAAGTTTATATGTGATGTTTGAATCACCAGTCAGGCGAATAATTCTTCTCTAGTTAGAGTTAAGGATTGAAAGAGAGGTTGCTCCCTATATATGTGAACAATACTCAAGACAGTGTCTGATATGAAGTATGAAGGATAAACAAGTTGGCAGAAGAAAAGTATTTTCGAGCTCCGAAAAGAAAACCCAATTTCTTCGCGGGTGCTATGGCAATTGAGGTGATGTGATTATGCCAGCGAAGATCTTTCTGAAAAGTGATTTTGACTAGCCTAAAGGAATCTTTGGTTTTTGGCATTTGATTATTTATTTGAATAGTGTACTGGGAGATAATTTGTGAGATACTAAACAAGATCGTAACTTAGTGGCGTTAAACTCGACAAGGTTCTTTGCTCCCCATTCTGCGATTTTAATGAAGTCCTCGGTTAGGGATAAAGTCATTACTCTACGCCTATCATCAATTTCAGTCTTGGAGGCAGGTTTGAGAAATTGTATATTGGAGTGTGCTATCGTCAACATAGCTGTGAATTGGATTGCTGGTAGAATACCTAAATACAGTGTGAACCCCTCTATTTCTCATGACAATCCATGTTTTATTGGCATAAAAATTTCTTGACACTTTAACATTAAAAAATAAAATACAGACGCTAACCATCTACCAATAGTATATTGTTGTATAAAATAAAATATGACGTAAACTATATCTTGTACACTGGAGTTCACCAATCACTAACGAATTTGAGCCGTGAAGGATGATTTTCCATGATATGCGCAGTTAGTCGTATTTATGCTTTGCTAGTTATATTTCGGACATTTTCATAGTAGCCATAGAAGAAGCTATTTTCTTTCTGATTTCAATAATAAATAATAGTCTTGCATCAGTTTTAGCCACTTTTGAAATACTGAGCTTTAAGCGCTGGTATAAAATAATTTAAGAAAAATTGAAGTAGCCATGGAAAACTCTAAAACAAATAAAATGGATCTGTTTTACCACCGTGTAAATTGGGAATATAATAACTGTGAAAATATACCCATTTTCTTCTTTTAATATTAAAGTAAACGTAATAGGAATTGACTGTGACGTAATTTAGGTTAAAAAGGAAAACCTTTCATCAACACTCTAGTGATAGTTAAGGTGCATCGCATTTTATTACGAGGAGATGAATGCGTTCAGAAATTTATTTCTTATAAATAAGTTCAGAATTAGTGCACCTGTAGTGTATTCATGTCTGTATTACTTTTGCATGCATTTAACTTTCTGCTAATAAACATTCTGCAAAGTGGGATAATAGATAACGTCGAAAAGCTTAAACTTATTTCAGTAATGATTTATTAGGTAATAAATACAATAATTATTTAAATAAATTTCAAAGTATTAGAGCTTAGGTATAAGAAAATGATACACAGTAAAGTTAATTTAGAGACAACACATTCTAAAGAAAAAGAAATAAGAATATAAAGGTACATACATCAACTGTTTATCTCAAACTTTTCCGTGAAACATTATTTAGGGTATATGAGATAATATAAGTAAGCCATTTATGTCGTTTCCTCTTAAAATGCACTTCTACCAATATTCAAAAATAAGTATTTCAAAAACGGCTAAAGGCAATGTCATCATACTATATATTTCGAAAATTGGGAAAAACGTTCGAAGTCATTTTCATAAAAGATATCCTACGTCAAAATCTTTAAGATCCATATTTACATTTTTCTAGTATATCAAAAAATAAATGGCGAATATGCATGTCTGAATATAATCAAAAAACAGCCTTTTTAACACAAGGCATTCCAAAAATCTAGATAATTTAAAAATAACAAAGCCCGAAAACAAATTTATCACAAACAAAAGATGAAAAAAATACTTCGAAGAGCAACCATCTTGAAGGCACTGTTAAAAATTCCAATAAATTAAACAATTCCATTCAATATGTTCATTGACAAAAGTTAAGAATATGACCATTATCTTCAGATGTATGCTCCTTAAGAATATAATGCCGTAAAACGCTTAAATGATTTAAATACCTGGGCGTTGATCTATCGAGTAGTCACAACGTGATTTAAGAAATACAATCAACAATGATAGAGGACTTAAAATACAGAGTTAGGCCAACAAATACCTTTTAATGGACATCAGAATTAGAATTTAAAAAACATGACTCAAACTAACAACGACAAATAAAATTGTAATGCAAGAAAACACAAATAAACAAATATCAGGCCTCGTCTAGCCAAAATGAAAATTTTGAAAACTATGGCGAACAAAATCAGGAGGGTACAAGTTATTGATGATGGGCATTATCGAAGGGAAAGGGTATGCACGCAGATTTTTGTACCCCCACTTCCACTTTCAATTATTACTGTTAGGACGTATTCGACCTCCATGCTACTGTAATGACATCCGCACATTTACCAATTAGTATTCTTTAGTTCTGATGTGCGCAAGATCTTTTATTTAATTTTGCATCACTATATAATGCATTTTTTTTGGTAATTTTTAATGAAGCTTGACCATTAGATTTTTAATATAATTATTGCAAAGACTACAATAAACACAAACTGGATCTTGATTTTTGATTTGATTTGTATATATATATATATATATATATATATATATATATATATATATATATATATATATATATATAGATAGAGAGAGAGAGAGAGAGAAAAAGAGAGGAAGCAATATATTAATACAGCATAATTTAAAAAGTTATTGAGAAAACAAAACTTACACAATATTTACCTCGAAAACAGGAATGTTGACGAAATTATGAGTAAGTTGATAGATCACAAGAACACCTTGGATAACGAATGGAATTCTAAAATCAATAAAAATAAGAGTCGAAATCTATAAATCATAATATTATTAAACAACATATAAATTAGATTAAAAGAAGACTTCATACAACTGAGTTTATATATATATATATATATATATATATATATATATATATATATATATATCTATATATATATATATATATATATATATATATATATATATATATATATATATATATATATATATATATATATATATATATATATATATTTATCTCTATATATATATATATATTTATATATATATATATATATATATATATATATTTATATATATATATATATATATATATATATATATATATATATATATATATATATATATATATATATATATATATATATATATATATATATATATATATATATATATATATATATATATATATATTACACAAAATTCAATCTAATAAGAAAAGAGTTCAATATACTTACTCTCAAAACATCGCTATATATATATATATATATATATATATATATATATATATATATATATATATATATATATATATATATATATATATATATATATATATATATATATATATATATATATATATATATATATATATATATATATATATATATATATATATATATATAAATATCACACAAAATTCAATCTAATAAGAAAAGAGTTCAATATACTTACTCTCAAAACATCGCTAAATGTTTTAAGGAGTATGATGCTTTTGTATAAGACAGAAATAATAGAATAACAACTAAAACATTAAAATGGTTACAAATTGGTACCACCAATCACTTATCTATTAATCTTAATATTTTTAACTGGGAAGTGTCCACAATTATAAAAATGGTACAACGAACCGAACCGAATATTACAGACCAATAAGCCACCATATATATATATATATATATATATATATATATATATATATATATATATATATATATATATATATATATATATTTGTCTGTGTTTGTGAATACACAAAATAATACCAGAGTCACCAACAAGAGCAAAACCGACATTTGGGATTAACACGGTATTGTTTCGTGTATTCATTTTGGCGCTCGTTGTGCTCGTCTTTTAACTAGTTGACTGTACTGAGGAAGACCTTAAGTCAAAAACACGTGTCTATGTTAAGCCAAATTTCATTGCTTTAGCGGTCATCCCAAAGAATCCATGCTGTGTTTTCATTCCATGTGTACATCTGTTCCCTCCTGTGGGAACTTATTGACTCTACAGATGAAGACCTTTAGTCAGAAACACGTGTGCACGGTTGGTCAAATTTCATTACAGTCGTCCCAAAAAACACTATTTTCTTCTATATAATAGTTCTCGTCGCTAGTGAAATTCTGGGTAAAGGCCATTTTGCCGATTATTTTAATGCTGTCTGGCAGTATTTCCAGGAGCCAAGTTCCATTGAAATATCGAGATATAATTCTTGTGCATTTTTGCCTTCAATTCCGTGACATTCTATCAGTTTTTGTAATTGAACGGTAAATAAATATTAATTCTTTTAATTAGGCAAAGTACCTTCCGAAATTATCTTCTCTCTTGAAATCTTGATAATTATTAAGGCTTATCTGGCTGTAGATGAAAATAATTAACGACTTTCGGTAAAAGTAAATTTCCATGATTAGAGGGGGTAGCGAGACTTAGCACATTTATGCTTGACTAACTGCTTTAGAGGCCGGTAATTAACGAAATTCTTTTCACGACTAATTTATAGATTACATTTTAAACTAAAGTGAATTTTCAAGATTATTTCGTCATGATACGTTCTCTAAAATATTATCTAATTTATATGTTTGTAATAGTTAAATGCAAGATTCAAGATGGATTAGTTTTTAAAATATATTTAAGTTTTGTTAAATTATTTTCTTAGCTCAACAAGATGCAAGCCTTCATTTTACTTCACATTAGGATAATTAGAAAAAGGCACGCAATAAAAACACTATACTATATATAATTCTCAAATAAATACAAATAAGACTTGGCAAAATTTAATTAAACTTAGGTAACAAAGTGAACTACCTACAAGGTGGTTTCCAAGTAATAACTAAAACTCCAATAATAATCATTTTTACAATATAATGTTTTACTGAACATCTGTATTAAAGTTCTCTTTTTATTCTTGTTGGAATACCTGGGAATTCAGTAAGAATCAATACATTCTTGTGGCCTTAATAATTAAGTTAGAAGTAGAAATAATTTGAGCGAAAAATAAAAGGCCACCGATTTATTCGAAACTAATAATAACATAATTTTGTGAAATTGCAATTAATATTGCACACAACAGCTACATAGGTCAAATTCTGGATCGAGCTAATTTTTTTTTCTATACAATGCAATTTCTCAAGCAAATTACAAGTTACCAGAATTATGGCTTTCAACTAGCGTCGCGTCTTATAGGTATACAAGGTGTTAACATGTATGTAATGTAATTCTTGGGTTCATTTTAAGAAAAAAAAATTGTATTGACATATATCCTAAACCTCATAACTTTTGAGATACCGGGTGGTAAAATTTTAAGCTAAAAAATTGTTTTTTATAATTTTTGCGAAACCACTCCTCTATCTTGATGAAACTTGGTATGCAACTTCTATGCATCAAGATGCAGTTTCTGTTGTACGCCAACTTTGTTTATTACTGCCAGTGCCATTCGTGCGGGAATTACAGAATATTTTTTAATACAAATATGGTACGCTACTGCTTTATCTGAGAAAAGTAAAAATTATTTTTGGAATCCTCATTCATTTCCGAGTAAATTTGATCTGCTCACTTTTTCTGGTCCAACGTTTGGATTTCGCTAATAAAATGTACGGTAGTATCGAAAACATCAGTAATTCAATATCTGATGTTTTATTTCAAGCCGTTTTCGTTTTATCGAGCTAGCTAGGTACTGGGTTTACTTTGTTTATAATTAGAGTTTTTTGTTGAATAGCATTCTTATATATAACGATTTTAAAAACTTAAACTAATAAATATCTTTTAACCTTTTCGTTTATTAGCGTGCATTAAATTATTTGAATTAGTTTAAATTACATATTTCGAATAATTTTGCACTGTAGCAGATTAATGCCACCTTTTAATTGGATGTCAGTTAAATCTTGTCATGTATTTAAAATAAGTAGTATTGTTTTATTAGTATATCTTTGTGCAACTTCAATACATTTCATCAAGATTTTATTTCATAAGATGCTACTTATTCCAATGTAGAAATGGCCGAAATGCATTTGATTGCTAATAGCAATTCATTACAAGCATCAAGAATCTATGCTCAACGGATGGCACCTCATCATACATTATTTGTACCTTACATCAGCGACAACAGGAAACTGGAACCTTTGGAAAAAGGAAGAATGATTGTGGTGTTCAATACAATGTTAGAACCTGACCTAACCATATATGAGCAGGAGAAAATGTACATGCCTTTACTGAAGCTCCTCACCAACAATAGTTTTCTCTGAACGTATGGGTTGGAATCCTAGGAGGTCTCTTAATAGGCCCTTATTTTTTACCACAAAGATTAAATGGAAAAACTTACATTCATTTTCTTTGGGAAGTACGTCCAATACTTCTCGAAGATATTTTAGATGTCAGAACAACTATGTGGTTTATGCATGATAAGGCTCCTGTCTATATCATTTTATTAGCACGCTATTATTTAGACCAACATTATCCAAAACGTTGGATAGGACGAAGCAGTCCACATCTCTATCACCGGATATGAATCCATTATATTTTACCACGTGGAGTCATTTAAAAACTTTGATGTGCAAGACTCCGGTGCAAGAAGACCTGAGAAAACACATCATTGATTCATGTGCAGTAATTCAGAAATCTCCAGAAACTTTTTATCGGATACGTAGACAAATGCCCAAGCGTATGACTCTTGTATAATTACAGAGGGTGGTCACTTTCAACATTTGTTATAATTTTTGATTAATTATGTTTCGTAGTTTTAAATACCTTAGGTATATTTTTTTTGTAATTCAATAGTCTACACATTTACATATGTGTATGTATTTGTCAGGAATGCTACAGTCAAGCACACAAAATGTTTTTTTAAAGTATTATGTTGTCGTTAATTCGAGTGCGACAAACCGATAATGACAATTCTTCAATTATTATAATGATAGAACTTAAGGAAAAAAGTATTGGTAAATCTGCGGAGAGAAATCACTGAAAATTATTTTAAAGTTCGAAAGTTGGCCGCTAGGGCGAGTGACAGCAACAGAAAAGTGTAAATGCCAATTTTCTTATAAATGCCCATAATTGAGGTATGTTGAAAATATAAGCATTGTATTCTTCAACCAATTACGCACTTTTTTGCGTCAAACTATTTTTGTCTATTTTTAAAAATAAAGTAGGAAGGTCAAACATTTTTACTTTCAAATATAGATACCTCTGTTCTGGATGAACCGATTTTATTCAAATTTGTGTTGACAAAAAGTGCTTTTTTTGCTCTACTCGTGGAACCATAAACTGTACCATAATGACTTTGTTAGTGGTCACTAGATGGTGTTGTTTCGGAATTCTCCAAGTAATGCTGATTTTCTCAAAAAAATCGAATGATACGCTATAACTTTTATATCGCAATGTGTTTGGTAGTTATGAAAAGCATTGTGTTAAACAAAAATCCAGGTCCGCACTTAAATTAAGAACATTGATGATAGTCTCTCGAATCCGAAACGTTGGAATGGAAAATTAACCTCGCCGTTTTGTAGAGGAGAAAGAGTGACAATAACAAAGCGGAAATTATTTTCATCTCTCATTTCAGTTAATCCTAATATTTTAGGAAAATCAAAAAACTGGAAAAAAAACAAGGCTTCAGGAAATTTTAGTAATCTTGCATAAGTGTAAAAGAGAAAGTAAAAATACGTAAAAATTACTCCTAAAATAAATACTAGAATCAAAATAAAATATCTTTGATTTACCCTCAACTTTGACAACCCACTGTATATGTAAAGCCCCATAAACCACCACAAAACCAGAATTTAAAATCAACCGTAACAACTAGAACTTTGCTACAGACTAACTTTTGTTTTAGAAATCAGAAAAAAGGCCGACACCCAATTTGACAAGAACTGCCCTCCTTAGAAGCTTCTTATTGGCTGGAACTCCAATCGTCGTCATAGGCGCACGCTGATCTCTAATTAATAAATATTTCATAGGTGTCGCCAAGAGTTCTATTTTACGTGAGAATTGTATTAAATTGAAATATAATTACATTTCCGTCTAAGTAAGATAAAAGTACCTTCTATATAAATGTCTAAAACTTAAACTAACGTATTAGCATTCTGCATCAAAAAGACCATGGCGAGAAAAAGAAATGCAAAGAAAACCCTTTCAGTCAATTTTTTCTGAAACAATGTCTTTCCAAAAAAACATCGCCTTTTTGAAACACTTCTATTATAAAATATTCTATTGTATTTTTAAAATAGTAAATTGACAATTTATTATAATTGAATTGAACCAAATAAAATTCTTCAATTATTATAAATTTTAACTTAAATGAAAGCGAGCAAAGAAATCTTCCCACGAAGAAGGCCATATGATAATTATAAACTTTAAGGAGATGTATAGTGGAGTGCAATCCTGACAGGTTTATCTTAAGTAAGTTTATATGTGTCTGCACAATCTAGAAGATATTATTTGAGATAATTGTTATTTATTAATTTGTTTAGCTTCTTTACAAAGTCTCAAAACTAATATTAGATAGCTTTTCTTTAACAACATCTTTGAAATACTCGTCATGAGAAACCGACTATTGCTTTAGAAAAATGTCGTTTTAAAATAAATTAAGAATTTTTATACTCTATTGCTATAGTCTATTTCATTACACTACGCTAAAAAGGCTTTATAAAATATAAAAAGTCAGAATCGAAGCAGCTTTGTCAGAAGGTTTCCAGAGACAGCTTCGCAACTTTTTTACAACAGTTGTAGGAAATGAAAATGGGACGTACCTCCAACATAAATTCAAAATCCATATAAAAACATTTTGGAAAGCTATTAACTCTTCAAACTTGGATGGACTTACTCATTCTGTTTCAAAATTTGCTGATCCCTTGATAGCCTCCCAATTTAATTATTTTTTATTGAAAGTGTTTCCAAGGTAATATCTAATCCGTTTCATAATCTAATAACTAACACTACACAAATAATAATACAGTCATTTAAGTTTGCTGAAGTTAATGAAGAGTATCTTGATCAACTTATTTCAAGTTTAAAAAAGAGTACTGTTGGTGTCGTACATGTTTGTGATGACATTTTCAGCGCTTTGGACCACGGTAAGGTAATGTGCTTTTATACTAGAGCAAAGTATGTGATACCTTGGATAATACGATAATTCGCTCAAAACTTAAATATTTTAGATTCATAATATATATATATATATATATATATATATATATATATATATATATATATATATATATACTGATGTAAAGTTTATAAACAGCTATCTGTCTGGGAGACAGAAAACTGTGCGTGTTGGCCCTACTTTTTCAATTTACTTAGATATTGATAAGAGCATTCCCAAGCCAAGTATTATGAGAGCGCTTTTGTTTTCACTGTTCGCTTGTGATTTTCATGAGAGTCTAAATTACGTCGTTCTCACCAAAATGCGAATGATCTACAACTTTATCATTAATTTCGTAAATCGGATATCAAATATCGGCAGAACTTAATAACTTGTATCTCTTAAAAATGTCGGAAGTCCCTCATAGTTAGTACTAAATGGCGCTTAATTAGCTTATATTTGGTCATCTTTTGTCCGGTGGTGTTGGATTGTCATATGGTAATGTTTTGTTCTCTCTTATTCAAAAAGAAAGAAATAGTCTACAGAAATTAAAAAATCAGTGTTAAATTTTCCCATAACGCTAGAGAATATGATCATATTATTCATTCAGCTCTAACTCTGTCAAAGCATATAACGCTTTGCCTGCTAATGCCAGGTCCATATTCTCTATAGACACTTTAAAAAAAACCTGCCACACAAATTATAAGGGGCAAAGAAAATTAAGAGGTTTTTGTTTAATGATTTAGCTTTTTAGTATTTTTTTTTATTGTTACAATTTTCACCTAATTTCTACACTTAATATAACTCCGAACCTATAACTACTAGCCTGATCGGACTTTGACATGATATTGGTTCATGTTTTGGCGAAAACTAGATCAGAGGTTTAAGCGGTTTTTGAAGATGCATTTTTTTTAGTCGCAAATTTTGTCGAAGATTGTGGATTTATGCATCCCTACTTTCAAAAAACTCTTTGGCGGACAAATAGCCGATTTAATTGGCTTCGACTCTCGTATTGAATGTTATTTGCACTCTTCAATAAATACGTGAAACAAGCGTTCGAAGAAAAAATGAAGGTTTTTTTATGTTATTTTTGGTAAGTTTGCCAGTAAAAGTGTCAGTAACTAAAATATAGAAGTTATTACGCATCATATTAGCTTTTAGCCTAAATTTTTAAACAATTTCTGTATGAAATTTCATCATTATGTCGTCAAGATTTTTCGTTGCTTGTATAGAATGTTTATTTATGTATTTTAAATAAAAGTTATTATAATCTTACACTGTTGATTTTGCCTACTCGTCAGCTATATGGAGCAATTAGGCGGAATACGTGTATTTAAATGAGAACCATCGGTTTTTCTTTTTTTCTTCTCCTTGGAGCTTGCATGGGTATTGTTGCTTTCGCAGGAAATGGGTTTTCGTATTTTCGTACCTATGGGTGGCTCTAGGTATTGACTCATGCTTGCGGTCTTATACTCATCAAGAGAAGGTATTCTTGATTGTTTTGTATATAAACTATTAATTTATTATAACACATTTTTTATTGTTCTGACATTTATTTAGTAAATATACAAATTAATACTTCGAAATCATTTACATATTTACAAATTATTTCTCTTTTAAAAATCGTAATCTATCGAGTTTAATTTACACCCTAATAAGGGAGAACTGCACGCAAAAAGTGAAAAATCAGCGACAAGGTCTAGTCAAGTTCAAAGTAAGATGAAATGGTACCTAAGTATTAGAAAAAACTTCCTGCGCAACTGACTTCAAAAAAATGTGTTACGTATAGGCAATTTAAATTACATTTTGGTTAAAAATGGGTTCAAAAGGGTTCACGCGCTGCAGAAAAACAAAGACATGAGTACGATTTACCATATCAAATTTGGCAGTTACGTAGACAAAGGATCAATGCAAGGCGGTAAAGAGCCATTTTGTGGATAAAAAAATTATATGCGATGACATTTGCGTCAAAAAGTAGTCAAAAAATGGTCAAAAATGGACAAATCAACTTCTGTTTTATAATTCTAGTTTTAATTATTTCATAAAAAATCGTATTTAGCGCCCAACTATACATATTTCCCTAATTAAATCACCTTGAAGCTAATAAATATCTCTTACAGCCTTAACATAATATTGCAGCGGCGGAAGGCTCGCAAATGATCCATAATACTGCGTGCAGTTCCCCCTTAAATCCAGTTCATTTATAGTACAATATAAGAAAGAGCGAACATAATAAATTAAAAAAATTCCTAGTCATGGGCTTTGTGCGACGTATTTCTTAGCTCCTGTCGATTTGATTTTCTGTGTTTCAAATCTTCAAATAATTTTAAAACTTAAAATTTGGCATGTCTATACAATTTTCGTTAGACTACAAGTTGACAATCTCGTATATGAAAAATCAAAATTACGCTCCAATATGGCGGACAAGTTTTATGATTTGTGATCCGATTTGGCTGAAATGTTGAGAGTGAAAAATAATAATTTTTAGTCGACGTTTAGAAAGTCATAATGGCGGTATCAGCATGCCGGATTAATTTTGTCATTTGTACTGATTCGACAGCAAATAGGTATCTGCAGAGTTAACTAGTTATATTAGCAGTGCAAATTAGATATTTTATTTTCTTTAAATAAAGCAGGAAGAAAACTGATTATAACATTTCTAGTCCTAAATAATATATTTAAAACCATTTATTAACTGAGAAGTTCATAAATAAAAAGTAAAATTTAAGTACACCTATATATTTTTGTAACCATAAATTTTGGGAAATATATAGGTCTGACTCCTTCGTACTTGCGGTGTATACATGTTCTATCGGCGGCTGAAAGTCGACTTTGCGCTCGGGTTCAGTTTTTAAAAGTTTAGGTTCTGATTCTACTTCAAGCTTATTTTGTTTACGCTTCATTCGCGTTTTAGATTTTCTTTCAGCCATGTCTACGAGTTTATTTAAAAGCTACGGTATAAGTTTTAATATACGGATAACTACTTTATCTTCTTCAGAACGTTCTAAATTAAAGATCAAATAGTTTTTTCTAATTAATATGACAACATCTACAATCATTTTCTTAATATATCTGCCTTCTTCAATAACCAGGTTTGAAACGGATTTCCAGTTTTTAATAATAGCTCTCTATACAGCGTATGTTTAAGAAAAAAACAACTTTGAGCAGCATTTATAACAGATCTGTTTATGAAGAAAACAGCTTTACGGCTTTTATAACAGATCTATTTAGGAAGAAACAGCTTTTGGAATGGACCTGTTTTAGGGGAAACAGTTTTAATCAACTTTTAGAACAAACATATTTTTGGAAAACGGTTCGTGAGCAGTGTAGGGGTGTGTTCTGTACCAAGGTTCTTTGCATGACATAAACAAGTTAGAGAATTATATAGGTGTCAAACCGGTTTCTGTGCCTGCCCTTGTTAATAGCAGCATTTTTACCTATCTACCTACCTGTCTTTCCAACTCTAAACACATTCAAAGACATATCGGTATTTCCATGTTCATGATACACATGTTTGAGATTTAAATCATCTTGTTTAAATATGATCAGCATATTAGCATTATCACGAACCAGCTGTTTAGGAATTTTCGATTATGTCTGACAGAGATAAAAGGAATCTATAACGTTGTGCCGACCCATGCAAAAATAGTCTCTAACTTTATTTCTCGCAAACCACATCATTAAATATAAACACCTATTCTGCTCTTTTGCTATATCCATAATGCTTAACACCATCGACTTGTCTAAGAACCTGTATTTATCTTAATATAGGAACTTTGAATATACATACACATTCCGAAATTTGAGCTCATTTAAATGAGTTAAAAGGCTAAGTATCAAATTCGTTTTCCCTGAAATACTTGGTCTGTATATAATAGCTTTAATAGTATTTGGTAATAGTTCACTACGTCTTTTCGTAGCATTTATTTTCTTTGCTTCAAAATTATGAACTTGAACATTTAGTTTCTATTTTTCCTTCCACATCCTTTATATACAGTGCTTGCCCTACCACAGATTCATTCGTAATGAGAAAGTCGAAGATCGCAGATATCTTAAATAGCTCAAACAACAAGCTTCCGTTTGAATTACATCTACGAGGATGTAGACCAGGAACTAAACTTTAAGAAGATTAGCTCGTGGTTATCAGCCTATTAATCAGTTAGATAGCTACTGCAAAACACACGATATCGAATATTCTTCTCTAGGATTAAGCGCATAGGACGTATCACTGGAGTTACCTAGGCCGTCAATGATATGCGTTCAGTACGGGAAAAACTGAAGGAAGCAAAAAGTCATAATGAAACGATGGATGATATCGCCTTGCGAAAGAAAGGCAGTAGTCTGTATTTACAAAGCGTAAACTTAGGTTTGGTTTGTTTTTAAAGAGAATGCCAAATATCTCCCAGTAAAACTACTCAAGCGACCACTCACAGATCGAGATATTGAACGATTTGCTCTCCGTTTTAAATTATCTTATTTTAAAGGATTGCTTATGCGAGATACTTAACTGAATATTCCTAGAAAAAACGAACGTAGTGTGCTTAATTTAGACCGGAAAACAAGATCTGGAACTCATTGGGTAGTTTATAAAAAAAACAGGGATCAGCGTCATGTACTTTGATAGTTTTGGGAAACTAAATCATCCACAAGAATTTGTTCACTATTTTAAAAACTGTTAAATTTTCTTTAACCATAACGAATACCAAACATATAACACATATAACTGTGGACATCTTGTATGATCTTTTTTTTATGATAATTTTAACAAAAATGTTTGTTTCAATTTTCCATGAGTCATGTCATGTATGCAGAAGCTTATAGGATGTATACTGAATTACCAAAAACTTATATGGGAAAATCTGATAGTGAACCAATACTAGACTTTCCACGGTTTTAAGTCGAAGTATATTTGTAGTTGACTGCTCTAAACAAGATGAAGCTCTCAAGAGTAGTACAATTGATGTAAAATTAGAATTTCTAAGTTCTGAAAATTTTTCACTTGATACTCGAGAATATTGTATCATCTTACATGATCGTATTTTAGAATACCTTTCTTTATCAGGGAGCGTTGGAAGTCTGATGTGATCAGTTGCACTCTCAACCCTGTATTCTGTAAGATAAAATTCGTAATGCTAAAGATTATTACACTGGTGATAAAGCTAAAGAATTAACCTTACATGTTGGGAAAGAGGTGAAAACATGGATGGATTTCAGCGATTCACAAAAGAAAAGTGCTAATTAAGTTTTTTAAAACCTATGTAGGATTCATTATACCCGGGTTCTGCAGATTATAATCAGCTGTATCAGTTACTTAACCAAGTATTAAGAGATGTTGACATTGTTTATGTTAGGGGTTAAATAAAAAAGAAATTGCTCAAAGCACATTCTGAACTGAAGTTTGAAGTTATTCATATTGTTAATATAGATTTTTTTTGAGCTTTGTACCTTAATTAGAATGTTGCGTTAATGATTGTATTCATCATAATTAATATTTGTTTTATGTAGTATTAATAATGCTTATATATTGCATACCTATATTGTAAATCTTTTTACCTGACTAAATGTTTTTACCAGAGGCTTTATTTCTAATATAACAACTTAGTTCTTTTAAAACATGTTACTCTTTTTGAGATTATGGAGAGATCACTACATACTAGAGAGTCGAAAACTACTTTAAAAAATTATTAATTTTGAATAAGAGATTTGAAGCTTTACAAAGATAAAAAGTTATTAGTTACTAACTTTGCAAATCTTAGTATGGATCCTAGGAGGAATAAAGTGTTTACATCCCCAAGATTCGGAAATCAGTCCTATTTCAGTCAAAAAATTACTACTGTATCTGCTTACAATATCGAAAATATTATGAAAATAAAATATAAGACTGCAGAGAATGTATTGCTTCTAAAACATAATGATACCGCCATAAAATTAATCTATGACGACCTTATGGAGTTTTTAGAGTTTCTCGAGAGCATCGATAATTTTTTTGTGCGATACTAACTTTTATATCGGAAAATATCTACACGTGAACTACTGGATTGATGCGGAAGCTAGAAGTTTATCCATATTCCATATTCGGACTTCTGTTTCAATGCCTTGGAATGAAAATCATCTGGATTTACTTTTAGCTTACAGATATTCTATCAATAAATATGTCTTTACCGCTTATTAGATTAAATAAAACCTGTTTAGCAGATATTAAGTGTTTTTTCCAGAGGCATGTTTAAAATTCTAAATACGGTTTCTATTAAAATCAATACAAAATGTATAAAAGGGAAAAGGTGTATAAAATATGGAAAACTAGGAACTAATATGCTAAACTTAAATAGAATAAATATATAGCATGTTAAAGATATAATAAAATAATTATAGTAAATAAATAAATGTAATATTTACGCCTTTCGCTCTTATTCTCTCATGAGAAGTCGACCTTTCCTAAGGGGTCTCTGGAGGGGGTCAAGATATCCAAATCTAAGCAGTAGACGGAACAACACATTCTTACTGCCAGAACATGGAGACTGTATATGAAAGCCTTCTATTTAAAAATGTTGTCGTCGAGTTTCAAAATCGGTATGGATAGTGATTTGTGTAAAGAAATTAAAAATTTAGATGCAGAATCTTCCAAACAGGCGAATTTTGTGTTTAATAATGTGAAGGAAGGTAGGCCTGAATGGAGTGAAAATTAAATTGAAGAGAATTGCATTACCGAAATCCTTCTGACGTCAGCAGCCCCGGCCAAGACGACTTTGACAGATGACAGGTGACGAATGGCATGTGACGCTTACGCAGATCTAAAAAACGGTATAGCTTACACGGACGGGAGGCGCATCTGAATAGAAGGAGGTGCAACTTTAATCTGACTAGAAGAAGGTGAAACTTTAATCTGATTGGCCGGGGAGGGATTTAGACCGTAACTTATGACCTATAAGGAAGTGGAAGGGAAAAGAATTGAGACGTCAGGGTTAAAGGTAAGGAGCCTACAAAGTGGAGGAGTCGGTCTCACATCACTCATTAACTACTCGCACTCTTTTTGAGTTATTCACGTTTTTTTCGATCTTGTTTTCAAATTTTTACCACAATTAGTTGGAAACTTATTTTCACTAATGATACTGCTTTAAAAGATCCAGTTTTCGTTTTACTTGTCAAAATTAAATACTAGATTTAAAGACCTACAAAAACTTTAATCATTTTTGTTCAAAAAATTAACAATAAATCGGAAAAGAGTTTCAAACTCGATTTTTTCTCATTTTGAGTGATGTTCGACCTAATTTTTAATTGGTCTGTAAAGTATGTCTAGGGGAGTTATTTGAGCACTAAATACATTTATCTACTATAAATATTCTTTAATTCCAAATCTTTTTTACAAATAATAATTTTCGAATAATCGCTTTTATTTTAACTATTGTTCGTTAAAATTAATTTAGAACTAATTTTGCTCTTTGACAACTCCGTCTAGTTCTCTGAAAAAAAAAAGGGCTTCGTCAGATAGTTTCGGCGTTATGGCAGCTTATAAGCGTAACATCATGAAAGAAGATCAAAAATCAAGAATTTGTGTCTGGATCCTGACAAACAGTTTAAAATAAGCTTTTAATTATATTTAGTCGATACAAAATATAATAAAATGTTTTCTGCTGGCGTGGGAAAAAATATACAAGATGGTCGACATTAAATAACATCAAATTTTGGTAAAAGTTTATAGAATCGTTGTATAGAATTACACATAATAAACTAACACCAGTATGGTCTGTAACTAAGTATGTCTGAAGCGAATATCATAATATTAATTAATTGCATTATTTTTAGGTAATATTATGCTTATCAGCTTTTGGTGTTGCCTATATCAGTTATTTTTTTAAATATAAACGTAAGGGATAATAATTTAATTGTATATTTATTTTAAACTATAGAAATACAATTCATATATCTTTATTATTCGTTACAATTTTTAATTATCTAATGGTATATTCGTATCTATATTTTTTATCTTCTTAGATTGCATTTTTAAAATACATATCAAATATCAATTCTTTAATAAATGTTAACATTAAATTTTTGCTACCAGTGGAATAGAAAACCGTAACACGATTAAGTAAATTCAAAAATTAAACATTTTCAAGTGCTTCGAATATTTATACTTAGACAATTTAAAGTTTGTTTTTCTCAGTTGTCAGGAATAACGATGCTGCATCAGGCTAAGAAATTAATTTAAACGTGACATTCAAAGTATCAAGAACTCGTTTTATGTGACTATACATTTAACGTAGATAGCCATTACAGTAATCCTGTACCGCTTTTACAGCTTTTAGAGATTGACCATCGAATGCCAAGCAGGGTTAGACCTAGTGAGCGGACAAATCGATGGACTGTTAAAGCTCGAAATGTCACTTAAAGTTCAAATTTAAATGTTTCGCAGAAACTATTACCTAGTTTCTACATACAAGAAACAAGACATGATTTACAGATTACAAATATATTTTTGAATGTTATAGGTTTTAAGGTAACTTAAGGACTTATAAAGAATAAAATTCATGGCATAACAATATAAGGAAATTCAAATTTTACTTGCACTTATTAAAGCTAACGTAATGTAGGTTTTTGTTAGTTTATTTAAATAGGTAGTCGTATAAGGTTCTTTAATATAGAAATTAAAAATACATTACACAGTTTTCCGATATTACAAAAGAGATCTTTTTACAATGCAAAGATACACAGGGTTTAATGTTGATTAAGTCCCTTACAAACTGGGTCGATATCAAAACGTATTATATCATCCTAAAACGTTTTTGTATCGCATCTGCCTCTGTAATTTGTAGTTCAACAAACATTGTTTTAATATGTAATGCGAATTTCTTATGTAAAAATAATAACATTTTTCCCACATTTTAAAAATTAATAACTGAAACTTAAAATATATAGAATGACTTTAACATTATTTTATTAACTAGTAATTATTAATAATAGAAATCCTGTGTAAACCCTGAAGAAATAATTGATGAGAACAATTAATTTAGCTAAGTTTAGGGTCATAAAGGTTGTTTGCTGGTAAAAGTCACACATACAGTAGTAAAATACGTGCGAATATCTTTGACCACAAAAAAACGACATAGTTACAGGTACGATATTAAAAGTATTTTTCAAAAAAGTATGACTCCCAAAAACTGCTTATAGCAGAATAGTTGCGTATAAGTATATTGTTTATAACTAAGTTGATCAAACCCATTATACTATTAAATTTAAATCTTTAAAATATTGTTGAAAAACAACGGAATTTATTAAATTATCTAGAAACGTGGTATTTGACTTGGCCCATTTTGGATAGTTTCAAAAAACAACAAACATTGTTGGTCATTATGAATAACTAATTCTCTATATATAACATGTATGATAAAAGCATACATTGCTGTTTGTAGTTCAGATATAAGTGAATAAATATTTCCCACGTGTGAAGCATCGTTCTTGGATTTATAAGTTATTTATTCATATCCAAGCTTCCTATTGTTTTCTTATCTGAAAACTGGATATTTTCACGCGATATTACATTTCCGATATCGGTTTATGCCAGCTCTGTTAAGGAAATAAAATGAATTCAATGTGCTTATATGGCATTTTAGAAAAATATGAAATCGAATTCTCTTTTCATAAACAAATATAGTTTCATTTTTCGTATACATGTATAGAAATGTTTGATCTTGAATGAAATAGGTTTTTATATTTTATTTTATTTTATTATAAACTTAGGAATCGTTTAATTTAAATAGATAAATTATATTATACTCTAGTTAATATTAGATAACTAATATATGATACAGTGACGGCTCACGGGTGAAAAAGTAAGTGAAATGCAAATGAAGCAAGAAAATATCGCAATAATTTTTTTTCCATAATTTTTTTATATCTGGAGGGGGTAGAAAGAAAGAAAGAAAGAAGAAAAACTTCTTTCCACTGAAGCACTTGTCGACGGTATTACCAAATAAGGGAAAACAATTTATATGCTTCGTTAAAAATATATTTATTTTTATTAATTTTTTTCACTTGCTCTTTCAGCCATATATTCCAATTACTCTCATTGGAAAAAATAAGACCAAGCTCATTTTTAAGTCGTTGACTTTTTAAAAATATTTTTAAAAAGTAACCCATGTAACTGTAACAAATTTTTAAACGGGCCAGTCGGAAAATTTAAAGTATATTCGGAAAATTTAGCAGAACCTGCCAAACAAGAAAATGTAAGTTTTTCACAGTCTTGAAATCTTAATGTCATTTCTATTAAAATATGGTCCAATATTTCATAAAAAAGTTTCTATACTTAGCCCTAATTTCTTCAGGTGAAAGCTTAGCAAGCTGACGTTTGTAATGATTTATTTCTGTAATAAAATTTGCTTTATCAAACATGGTATTAAAAAAATGTGCATTTC
This sequence comes from Kuschelorhynchus macadamiae, assembly GCA_030620095.1. Classification (NCBI taxonomy): domain Eukaryota; kingdom Metazoa; phylum Arthropoda; class Insecta; order Coleoptera; family Curculionidae; genus Kuschelorhynchus; species Kuschelorhynchus macadamiae. Next base: position 173,597 of record JAUTXW010001058.1, read on the forward strand.
TTTTTTTTACAGAGCGCCTCACGACAGCGTTTTATATTGGATATGCAACAATGAATGTCAAGCGATTTTTTTTGAAGAACGTCAAATAGTATGTCCGTGATTAAGAAAACATTAAACTCTAATGCCAGAAACGTGAATTCAAAATCGTTCATCTCACCTAAAAATCCTTTCGCAAAGCGGATTGATTTTTCATCAGATTTGTCACAGTTTGTAATAAATTCAAATTCGCCTTTTAATTTATTCCAGTCTTGGAACAATCACATTTACTAACTTCGAATTTGAAGTTGTAATAACACCATAAATAAATCTAACACAAAATAGTCAAGTTAACTGCACAGGAACTCACCGGTTGCAGCGAAATCCGCGAAAATAAAAGTAACCAACCACCGCAAACTGAACGAAAAGTGGGTTTAGTATACTGCGCCTGCAATTCACCGAAAGCGTTGTATGGCGCTGGCTCGACGTCGTCAGGTACGCGTTGTCATGGCAACATAGTAGGAAAATCGTAAACTAAACACAGCACCTCCAGCAAAGTCAAAGCGGTTTGCGCCACTGTTATAGTTGTTATAATAAAGTTCGATTCAAAGTTTTAAAAAGATATGTCGCCAACGATCAAGTAAAATATTTATTCGAGATGTATAGTTTATTTTTTACCAATTAGGTGAATAAATGTAATGTAAAGTGAATGTAAAAACTAAAATTTTAAGAGATATATAATAAATATAGTTAAATGTTTGTTTGTTTATTTTTCCTGATGAAGTAGCACTTCACCTACTTCACCTGAATAGCCGCCACTGATATGATAATAGTTAACCAATATTAAATAGAATATCGACTGTACTCTATATTATCGTAACATATTTATAGATTTAAATAAAACTGAAGGGATTATTTCTTTTTTAAGGAACTTTCTAGCTTTTGCGCAACACAAAAATTATTTAAATACACAGTAATTGAAAAATATTCAAAAAAACCATTCATCTTAACATGTACCCAAATATGCACCTACGATGGTTTTAAATACATAACATAAGAAAAATATTTTTATAGCAAGAAAAAGCACAACTAAATTGTCATTTACTATATTTTTTTAAAGTTATCGGGGAACAGAATACACTTTCTTTTTTCATCTTCTAGAACTTCTTATGCCTTTAGCACATTATTGATTCAACCGTACTTTTAGTGACAAAATAATTCTAATTATTCTTTTGGACAAACAAATTTAGGTTAGTGAACTTAGTGAAAATACTTTCACTACACAAAATGTGGAGATACAATAAAGCATATTCTGCCTTCTTCTAGCACCATTGTTATCCCCAGATTATTTTTCTGAATTTTTTTTATAAATAACTCAATAACTAAGGAATCCCAGAAAATTAAAATTTAAGATAAATATAATTTAAATTAATAACATAACCAAAAAGCTTACCTGGGTATACAATTAGTAAACCAGCTAACCCCTATTTGCTTAATATGTCATCTAAATTCTCTTCTTTCGCATGATCATATTTTTTAGATAACTATCCAAAATTAATCAAAACCTTATTAGTATACATAATATATAGGCAAGTCTTAATCACATCACATCACGAAGCAAACAACGAAACACGGTATTCATCAAAGAAAAATTTCATTCCTGGTCTTCATAAATAAAAATAAGGAAATCAACAGAAAAATCTCACAAACGCTGTGTGTTTAACGACAGCGCCGGGGCGCTCTCTACCATTGCACTGCGGAGAAAGATTTCAAATATCGTCAATTTCGGTCCTCAAATATGTACAATAATATTTTAGAAAAAACAGATTTTCTATAATTATTATATTTTAGATTGTATTATAATATTAGATATTATTCCAAGCATAATTTTAAAATTTGCCATACTTTTTCATTAATTGCACAAAATTAGTACATTTCTTTTTAATGATTACCAAACATGTTAGTAAAGTAATATAGTTATTTTTAATAATTAATTTTAGCAAACATGTTTTATGTTTAGTTGAATGTACCATGTGTTTATTGAACTCTAATATTTAATTTAGGAAAATTTACAAAAGACTTTCGAATATTTTACTAAATTATATAATAAATGGCATTTTCTAAATTATTTTTTAACCGTTAATATATATTTGTATAATAACCTAGTTTTACGAATTTATATAGTTATGTTAATTATAATTTTTCATAAGAAACTTTTACTAAAAATAAGGTAATAGGAAGCAAATATTTTGTCATATTTTGATGAAAAAATACATATAAAAATTTTACTAAATTATTTCGATTACAATATACTATATAATGTTTTCCACGTACTTAATTTATTTATAAGATTTTCGAAATATGTAATTTCATTCTTTTGAAGGTGGTATCGGCTTTTTTTGCAAAAAAATGAATGATATCGAAAATAACTAACGCAATCAACTGAACAATAAAGTCTGAGATTAAGACACTTTAATTTATCGGTATTCATATATTTTTTCATTTAATAATATACGGAGTGTACTAAAATCAGTGGTATACTTTTCAAAAGCATGTTAAAAAAATCCGTTTTTTTAAATGACATCTCCGGTATAATTTCAGGCGGAAGTATGTTTAATTACCTATCAAACTGTCTTTGGTATCCCTATAATATGGTTTAATAAAGAAACTAAATATATGCTCTTCTGGTGTGGAAAAATATCTGCTTCTCATTTAAGTTCTTATTGAATGAATTTATAGGCATAGTACCGATATTACTGATTTTTGTACACCCTGTACTATATTCAATGATAAGACGTCTTAATATCGAAAGATCAGAGTCATAGTATCAGATATGATCAGTTTCAGATACATAGCCTCTAGAAAAATAATTTTAACTGAAACAATATTAAAATAAAATGTTCGCTTGCCTTTTTTTATAGAAGTATAGTAATAATATTTTCAGCATGCTTAATTAAAAAATAGACATTTTAGATGCAAATGAGTTAAGTTAAAGGAATTAAATATTTACTGTTTGACGTATAATTCTGGAAAATATATAAAATAAAACCAAACGATCATCTTCAATATATATTTTTCTATTTTTTTTTAAGAAAAAGGTAGCAGTTTATTTGATTTATTAAATTAATGGGAGATTTCATTTTTACAACATGATAACAAAATATATAATCTGAGTTTTAATAATGGAGAAACATTGATAAACATTGCAAACAAAACTTAAGGTAATTGACGTACATGTTGAAATATGTAATTTTCTTAAATATTTACTTGAATCTATTTAAAGTTAGATATTTTACTCAGTTGCGAAAAAGCCAAAAATGATTTTTGTTTGCCATTCTAAATGCAACAAATAATCTGAACAAAAGTACACGTCTATTTTCTAGCGTACCCAAATTTAATGACTTTAACGTATCAGTTTTGAGATAGTTTTACAACGGAATATTTTCTTTAAATGCAACATACCTAAGGAAGCTATTTTGCATTTTTTTTTTCAATATTGTCATAATGGCACTTGTAGAGGGGAGACTATATTAGGCTAGCACATTCAAGAATAGATCCTACCAAACCACAATACAAAAACATAAAGACATGAACCGGCATATTGCTGCAATTCCTAAGATTTTAAAACCCTTAATTCTAGTTCTGCAAATATTTTCAACTTTTTTATTTATTATTTAACTTTTCGTCAAACCATGTTCCAGTGGTTCATTATTTTTCGAGAGGTAGAAAGTATCAAACCTTTTTCTGGTCCTGTAAAAATATTTACCTTTGTTCAAAAAAAAGGTTGTTTGTCATTTACCATTCCCAAAGTTGATATAAGTCTATTTGCAAACCCAGAACAGATTCATACTTTTCCGTGCGTTTTAAAGTTTTAATCTGTCAAATCTTTCATATAGAAAAAGAAATTTTTCGTTCTGCCTATTCTGTACATACCTTTAAAGTAATTAGGTAACTAATCAGCTGTGTTGAAAACCCCTTAGCCTAAAGTTAGGCCAGAAGTAGCTCAAAATTAATTATGTCAAAGGCCTTACTAATGTCCGTGTACACAGAGTGTACCTGTAAACCCAATTTTATGGCCTCAACAGTGTCAGCCTTATTAAATGCCAGACTATAAATTGTAGATTTACGTTGACAGAAATCAAATTGATCTTTATGTATAATACTAGCACAGGACCAGGAATGTTGGTCAGTGAAATATTCCCATGCTCAATGACATATTAAAGATTAGCTGCAAAGGTACTGATACAGTGTACATACAATTCTTTAAAAATGAACTCGGGATACCATCTGGCTAAGGATTTGAGCTGTTTGGAAGATTATTATTTTTTTCAAAAACCTCAGAGAGAGAAAGTTTATTAATACCCACATCTTTACAATTGTTTATATTGCCATCTGTATCAACTGATCTTCACTAAAAAAAATAAGATTCACAAGTTCAGCCGATTTTCTTTTAACAGTCTCGTATTTCCAAAAATATTTAGGATTTACAGAAAAGTTTTCAAGTAATTGATTTTTCATATTATTATTACATCTAGTGTACCCTACATAATCCGGCTGCAAACCTGAAGTAATATATTTCTTATGGGCAAATTTTATATAAAAAATAAGATCGAGACTGAACCAATTTGAAAAATTTGAATGTTTAATGCATTTTAACGGTACGTACAAAATTATATAATAATTTAGATACAAAACCTTCAAAGTATCAATACTTTTATTATCAAAGGTAACTTTCCAGTCAACCGGGGCCAAAAAATGTGTTTATTGTTACATAGCCCGCATTATTAAAATCATGATAGGACTTTTCCTAGTGCAATATATCAAATGTTTCAATTACACCAAAACAATATACTTTATGAACAGTACTATTGGGAAATAATATATCAGAAGGAGAAATACACTAATATATAGAGGGTTAAAAAAAACCCCTTCTGTTAGGAGTATTTATTACTTGAAACAAATTTAAGAACGAAAAGTTTTCGGCTGTGAATAACGCTGGATACCCCAAGTTGCATGTCACACTAATACCGATATTATCTATATTATAGTCACCAAAGATCATCAGCTTAACATCAAGATTCTTCAAATTTACCTCATTGGGAATGAGTTTCATATTTATCGAAGGGTGAGAGTCGGGAGGTATATACAATCCACCAAAGATTAATTGTGTGTGAAAGCATTTGTTCAATACATATTATTTTCAACTGAATTGCATGATTTCAATGTCAGGACGATAAATACAGTAACCATTAATCTTTATAGAAATAATCTTCTCAGACAACCACGTTTCTACCATTAAAAATAGTTTATAACGGCACAATAATGCTAACTGGGCAAATTCTGATAATTTTGTTCTTATACCTCTTATATTTTGTGCATGGGAGGTTAATCGTTTAGTCTAATAACTCTAAACCTTTCCTCAGCACTGACTTCAAGTTTCTGAAGAATTCTCTATATCTGCATTTTGTCATGTTCAATTCGTTTACTGGTTTCCTTATAATTTAACTTTGTGATATTGTGAATCAAAATATTCCTTGATCAATTGAAGTTATCTTGCATATCAGATAACACATCTTCTTTGGGTTGATCATTATGATCCCTTTCAATACATTTAGTGGATTATGAAGTGGAAGTTTTAATTGGTTTTTCTAGATTGTATTAGTTCGGTTACTTCACATTCTAGGGTTTCAGTGCGCTCCCTCTGAGATGCTTTAATTTCTTCCAAGGTTCTATTAAGCACTACCCTATTATGCAATAGAATACTTAGCATTCTAGTAAAGATATAACATCATTTTTAGAGGCATTATTTTTCTTTAAAGTGCAGCAATAATTGTTTGGTTTTGCATTTCGGTTGCGGCTAACATTCCGTTTGATGGCGTTTGGGATATAGGATTAAAGAATCTATGGTTGCATGTAAACTAAAGTCGCGTTGAATTGCGATGCGCTGCTAGAACTCAGCAAAAATCTCTTAACCTCACTTTTGGTGCAAACATTACAAGTTTAATTATGAGATCCCCAGGGCTCGATTTGGGTGTAAATTTCTTCAACTTACGCATTGACAAAATACAGGCTGTCTTTGCTTAATAGTGAGGTGAATATAATTACCAGCCAAAATGCATGGTGTCTGTACGGGAACATTTATGTAAAACACGATGGTTTATGGCACAGAATTACTTTCGAGGATGCTCCTCAGGAATTAAATAGTAATTAGTCCAACATGTAAGTTCATTAGACTAACGAATCTAGACAATTAATTAAAATTTGCAAAATTTTGTTAATTTTTGTCATACTGTTTTTTTTCTTTTTATTAATCCTATAATAACTTATTGTAAATGTTAAGGAACACGCTTACATTTTATGTTTAAAAATCTAATATTTACTAACACTTAGGTATTTATCTAATTTAACTTTTTCTGGACTCTATACAACGTTTGTTTATCAATACACTAAAATGTGCAAAATGTCTTTAAATTTTTTTTAATACTGTCTTTTTTAAATCAAAAAAATTAACTCATTCTGGAATCTAATATTTACCCATTCTTGAAAGAATACCGTCAGTTTCTTATATATATATATATATATATATATATATATATATATATATATATATATATATATATATATATATATATATATATATATATATATATATATATATATATATATATATATATATATATATATATATATATATATATATATATATATATATATATATATATATATATATATATATATATATATATATATATATATATATATATATATATATATATATATATATATATATATATATATATATATATATATATATATATATATATATATATATATATATATATATATATATATATATATATATATATATATATATATATATATATATATATATATATATATATACTCCTTCACGGATGGAAAAATACAATTTGTTTTCATTCCGGGTGTACATCCGTTCACTACTGTCGTTCTGAAAAGAACAGTTTTGCTGACGTTTCGCCAAAATCACATTTGGCATTTTCGAAGCTTTCTTTCTCGCGTCTGAATAGAGACTACCCAGTCTGAATAGAGACTACCCAGTCTCTATTCGGACGCGAGAAAGAAAGCTTCGAAAATGCCAAATGTGATTTTGGCGAAACGTCAGCAAAACTGTTCTTTTCAGAACGACAGTAGTGAACGGATGTACACCCGGAATGAAAACACATATATATATATATATATATATATATATATATATATATATATATATATATATATATATATATATATATACCTAGATTTAATATTTATTTAAATACTTGGACAGGAAATAATACACGTATTGTTTTTTTCGACAGGTTTTGCTAATATTGTTTATTTTTTTACTGCAAAAATGCAATATGTTGACACAAAGCAGCATTTGTTTCAACAGATACACTTTTCTGTTTATTTATACATATTAAAGAAACTTTAAAATTTTGCATAATTAGGATTATTTAATTGCTCTCTTACCGCCAAAATCATTAAATATTTATTAGATAAATTTCATTTTATTTTCATCACGTCTGTTTATGAGATATTTAGAGTATTGTATAATCTTGTTTGCAGCCATTACATTTGGAAATATAGTTTATTTGTTTATAAGGGAATATCCGTTTTTTTTTCTTCTTACAGTTTTGTAAATTAAAGGTTTTCAACATTAAAGGGAGTGAGGCAGAAAATGTGTTCGTTAGTCGATTTTTTATTGTATTTCTATCTTCATAGTTACTTAGGGTTTTGATATTGAGTAATTGCATAGATTTTTTTTCTATAACATAGGTACCTAGACATATATATTTTTAAATAATGAAGTTGGGACATCTGAATATACGATCATTGTTTACTAGTTTCAGCGATTTTAAATACATTTTGGAGAGTCAAAATTTTGATATGAAGCTACTTTCTGAAACATGGCTGCATAATGATGTTGATTCCGATGCATTTTCAATACCAGGTTATCGTTTTTATAGGTGGGATCGATAAATCCGAGGAGGAGGTGTGGCGGCCTAACTAAAGGCGATATATATCCATGAGTTTTTTCAGTTTGATTTTGCTGTAAATGAATCACTTGAGTACTTGATTTTTAAAATTAAAGTTAAAAATAAATATACAGCAATTGGTGTTTTTTACCGTCCACCTCAAACAAACATTAATAATTGTATTGAAGATTTTGATAATATTTTGTCCAGTATTGCCGCTTCTATTGATGAGGTCGTTACAATGGGGGATTTTAATATTGGCCTTTTTAATTTAAATAATTCATTGCTGTCTTATTTTGAATGTTATAACCTATCGCAAATTATTAATGAGCCTACTAGAATATCCGGCAGTGCGGCTACGCTACTTGTCTCAATTTTTGTTTCAGGTAAAGAACTTGTTTCAAGTCATGGTACGATTTCTGCGGATAATATATCCGACCACAGGATGGTTTATTGCAGTTTAACTATAAATAAGGTCCGTGTGTTATACCTAAAATTATTAATCTTTGGTTTTATAAATGTTTTAACTATAACAATTTTTATCAAGACTTAAATGATATGGAATGGACTAATATTTTTTATGAAAAGAGTATAGATGAGAAAATTAATGTATGTCCCAACTAAAGACGTGGGAATAACAAAGCCTGGCCGTGGCTTACTGAAAACCTTAAATTATACATGAAACAGAGGCATAGAGCTTTACAGACTTTTAAAGGAAAGAGTGATCCAGATCACTGGGTAGCTTAAGAAGTTTCACACTATCGAGAGGGGGACGCGAAAAAAAAGGTATCTTGATTCACTGTCTGCTGATCAAAACCACTGTAAAATTTGGAGAACATTAAAGGATTTAGATGTCTTCAATAAAAACAATAAAATCATCCCCAAAAATTTGCAGAATCCCAATTTGATTAGTAATTATTTTGGACCTTTTCCAGAATGTATTACATTGTGATAAAAAAATTGAGTTTTTCTTTTAAGTTGACAACAGTTGATGAGGTAAATTTAGTGTTAAAAAATATTAATAATCATGCTGCGGGTGTAGATAGCATTAAGGCATCTATGCTGCAGTATTGTAGCCCTATTGTAGATATATATCTTGTTCGTATTATTAATATACTACTTTCCTGACCAATGGAAGGTCGCAATAGGTAAACCAATACCGAAAACATCACATCCATCCGAAATCAGTGGCTTAAAGATTATTAGCATTTTACCCACCCTCTCCAAAATGTTTGAAAACATTTTATACAACTAACTGTATACGTTTGTCTTATTTAATAAAATTTTACCAGATTTTCAATGTGGTTTTAGAGAAAAATTTAGCACTTCGGTGGCTTTCTACGGTAATAGATGACGTTTTAAGAGCTTGGGATCAGCAAAAATGTACCGTGCTAATACTTCTTGATTTTTCTAAAGTTTTTAATGATGTTTTTGGTTGATGGTATCATCAATATTATGGCTTTGATGATGCATCACTTAATCTTATTAATTCTTATTTTGACAACAGGTCTCAAAAGATATATTGTGCAAATAAATTCTTAAAACAAATTTTGATTCTCTTTGGAGAGCCTCAATCAATTTTGGGTCTATTGCCAAACACAAGCGTATGCTGATGATATTTTATAATTTTTTTAATCTTCAGGATTCCCTACAAGCATCAGAGTCCGAGCAAAGCTTACAATTAAATGCCACAAAATCTTTAGTTACGTTTTTCGAAAATAAAAATAACGTTAATGCCTTAAAAGAAGGGTTTAATGTTGCTCTGGATAGTACGACACTGTCTATAGTGGAGTCAGCAAAGAATCTTGGAATTATTATCGACTTAAATTTAAGATTTAAGGAACATGTTAAAAAACTCATGCAAAAATCCATTTGAACTTTAAAACTTTTGTACAGTAACATGCACATCCTAAATTTACGCTTAGGCAAAAATCTGTGCGAATCATTAGTTTTATCTAACTTTAATTACTGTGATTTTATTTATGTATTGATATTCTGGATGAAATTAAGTTCAAAATTCCTGTTGCAGGTTAATTTTTGGGCTCAGAAAGTTTGACCATATATCACATACCTTTGAGCAACTTAAATGGTTGAAAATGGACAAGCGCAGACTTCATCATATGGCTACTTTTGTGTTAAATATTTTAAATATCCGTGTTGCATCTATTCTTTTATTAAAAAATAAAACTCTCGTAGTAATATTCTTGACAGGACTCATTTTACCAATCATTTAGCTATGCCTCACTATTATTTAGCCATTTTTCAGAGGTCATTTACATATAATGCGGTTAAAACATAAAACTATTTGCAACATAATCTTATCTCACTTAAAGTAAACAATTTAAACATTTTTTATTGACACCTCAAAGTACTTAACATAAAGTCTTTACCCCCCGTTTTCACTAAAAAAGAGTTAGACCTGGTCTAGTTGCATTGGTACCTAAAACTCTTAGTTCACGTCATTTTGTAATTATGACATTTAGAAAAATTATTTGTCAATTGTTGAGAGTGTCATTTTAAACCTATAACTGTCAAGTTAGACCTGGTCTACATTTAAACCTGTTTTCTCTATTGAAGTACACAATTACCTATATTTTCATTTATTTATATACTTATACATTTTCTGCATTACTTTTGAGGTTAAGCCGACTTGTGCTAGACTTCGCCTCATTGTGGTGCCACTTTTTTTTGAATATTATTACACTGTCTATGTAAATTTGCATTTCTGTAATGTAAAGACGATTATTTATTTATTTATTTTATTTTATTAACCCCGAACGCCCTTTATGCACCCAAAAACAACACCCTGCACATTCTAGAGCATGTTGTTTCTATTTTACAACACGATCATAAATACTATAAAACACATCATTCCGTCATCCTTTAAAAATTTAAATTGCCATTTTTCTTTTTATAAACGTTGATCATACCCCAGGGATTAGTACAAGTATATTAAAATAGACGTAAGTTAAATGATTAAATGAAATTTTCTGTTTATCATATAATTTAGGCAAAACAAAATTAATTTTTTTTTTAATTAAATAAATAACTTATGTTACTCAAATTTTTTATAGGCTTTTTTCAGAACAAATTGAAATACACATTATTTCGCATCAATGACTACAGGGTTGCTATACAATAAAAGTACTTGAGAAATACTCGCCAAGTTATAAAAACCTGTTCATATTTTAAGTTTCACTTTTTTTAATGTCTTTAAATAAATCTTTCTTCAACTAAATAAGCCAAGCATCAAAATATATCTGTAAGAATTATGCGCTGTGATAAGCTAAAGCTTTTTTTATAAAAGCAGCCTTTTTATCTGCCTAATTGCAGAAAATTCAAATAAACTCCAGTTTTCGGTCTAGCGACAAGAGTTATTATAATTATTATAGGTCGTATTCTCATTGAATGGTGAAATTATGTTTGCTTTCGCCGCGTATTCTCAAGACCTCTAAGTCTAGATCTAATATGAATACTTATACATATAAAGACTTATTTAAACATATTGCTCTCATACAAGCATTATTATCTAGTAGTGTTTTGCATCCGCTGTCTACTGGCGAGAATAGCCCACATGAACTAGGGCTGCTGTCTTTATAACTCTATAATTATCTCTAACTCAACTTCCCTCCCACATCGCTAAAACCATTTTACATCCACCACGGTGAAGTGAAATTTGTTAACCCATAAAATGCTGGTATAATTTCACGGTAGATTTCAATTCTTATCTCTATTTTCTCTCTCAATTTTACATTAGCCTGAACGACGCAGCATTTATAATTTTTTATAATAATTTAACAACCCTTCCAATTGTCGAATATCATAAAACCAAATAAATAATTGAACTCACCCAAAATATCTTCATATCTTGTTCTCTTTTTCTATGAGTATGCTAAACCATCATAAACAGACCGAAATGAACAGCTGTTAAGTAAAATAAATAAATATACCTGAGATGTCGCTTTCACCCCAAGGTATTAACTATAGCATCTTTTGTTTGGACAAACGTTACCCTTTTCGTATAACTTCCCTAGTCAACAAATTACCATTATGTTGCTTGTATTATTTCTCGACACTTCATATTCTGTCGTCAAAAGGATATTAAATCTAGGTTTTAAAAAATTAGATCTACCAATTTTAACATGTAGGGGAGATGAAGGTGTTAAACAGGTCCCAACATGTTCATGACCGGATGCAGGTGTGCAGATGTTATTGGTTAGGACGTATAAAAAAGCCCGCATTTTTTTTGGATTCTTAAGTTGTCGAAACCCAGTTCAACGGTATACTTGGACTAGCCCCTTCACGTGTTGCTATTTGTGATATGTATTGTTTGAGTTGCCGAATTTACTCTGAAATATATAAGTAATTTATTCATTAAGTAAGTGTTTAATAGTTGCTAAGTATTTTATTTTCTGTATATTTGTGTTTAAATAACTCTAAAACTTTGAGATAATATATAAGAGTTGTAAACCCACAATTCTTTCCAAAAGTTAATCTAAAAATCTACCTGTTTTATGATTTCAAACTTTTAGGAAATATTTTTAGCATTTTTGATTGAATAGGAGTTAATTCTGAGTAAATTTAATTGTTGAAAACAAAAGTTTAAAAATTTCGAAGTCAGTAGAGGATGTAGCTGTTTTACCTAAATTTATCATTGTCATTTATATTAAAGGAAAATCTTTGCATATGCTATATTTTAATATTAATCTATGTTATAAAAATTTTTCAATGAAATCCTATATGCCTCATTGAAGATTTACTAGAATATTTCTTTTTCCACAATTTTCTAATTTAAACATGTTCCTGCTTAATTTACATCAAAATGTAAGATATAATCTAAAAATCAACTAGGTTTTAAAATACAAGCGTTAAAAATATGTTTATTTAATTACTTTTAAGAGTTCTGAACTTTAGAGCTTAAATTATTAGAGGACATATTATGTAAACATATAAACTATACACAATGTTTTACCTAAATGTATCCTTGGTATTCATGTTCATAAAAATGCTATAGAGATGTTTTATAACAACATTATTACGTTCTAAATATTTTTAATGAAATCACATACACCTCATTGCAGCTTTCCAAAATATTTCGTTTCATGTGATTTCCCAATTACATTTTTTCACAACGTCTTACCCATATTAATAAAAAAAATGAGTTGTACATTATATTTTTATACTTATAGTTATATCTTAATAAAATTTTGAAATATATCTACATTTAGGGAAAAACTATATTTTGAGACCTTTACGTCGTTCTCCAGTCTTATTCCTATATATTTAGGGTACTTTTTCAAACATCTTTCACGTACTTTTAAAATTCGCAATATCTTGTTACAGAATGGTCATACATTTTTGGCCAAGGAAGTCATTTAGCTACTTCAAAATAAGTTATAGATCGTCTCTGGATGAGAAGTATACATTTTTTTACGAAATAAAAAAAAAATAAAATTACTTATCAGTGAATATTCCTCGCTTATTCAGAAAAAATGATGCTTTGAAACCTCTTGGGAGCTATTGTGTAGCAGTTCGTATTTGCAGCCAGTGACGTGAGCTCTAAAAATTCCAGAGAGCCCTTCAGCGTCACCAGAAGGAGAAGCACTCGGTTTCCAAACAGAAAGTTGAAGATCTGCCACACCCCACATGGAGAGTTCTAGATTTGACCAAGGTTTTCTAACATTTTTTAACTAGTTATTTTACCCTTTTACGTATAACTAACTAAAAAATTTCACTGTTCTAGATTCGTTTATGTCATGAACTAAGCGATATTATCAATGTGTGCTGGAGATTCCCACCAATATTTAAGTAGTGTCCAGCCAGTATATATCTAGCAGTGAGGAACAGTAGGAGGCAATTTTAGTTATAAAAAGATAAACAACAATTTACTTAACCTAACCTAAGGTTAGGCGAAAAGTTGTCAGGCTGGTTAGGGATAATTGCACAAGATTTCTCCGCCTAAAAGTTGTTTCTATTCGGGCACTTCTTCCTGCAGATACCGGAGGCTATGTTATTTAATACCAAGCTCCAACTGGCTCATAAGAAGACTGACTCGGAGCAGTTGTTTAGACAGTTCTTCGTCATTCTAAAGAGAAAAGTATCAGAGTTCCAGGAGAAAGATAGTGGCATGTTTTTTTCTTTTACAAATAAATTAATACATTTAATATTATTTTTGTATACTGTTTAATTCCCTTTATAATATTGTTCCCTGTTATTATAGGATTGACGCTCCAACACTTCTTCATTAAGATTTAAGTAATAATAGAATTAACTCTCTAAAAGCATCATCTTATCTACCGCTACCGGAAAAGATAGAATCAAAACTGGCTGTATTAATCATTCAAAACGTTGATAATAAGTACTTTATGTGGTCAGTCTTGGTTCACCTGCATCCCCTGCGACTCTATTCGCATTCTGTATGAAATTTCCAAATTAACAGCAGCTCATTTTGTATGTAATTTCAGTTTAATGCACCTAACTTTCTCTCTGGTTTTCCTCCGTAGCGTGTAAAATTCTGATTTCCGATCTCTTTATTGAAAGATTCGATGTCGAAGAGGAGAAATTGGATGTTATTCCCCAGAATAACAAGAACGATAATTAATTACGAGAAATATAAATTTAGTGTGTTTTAGTGTTTTTTTCAAAATAAGGAAGGTGAACTTCAAAAGGCATATTTAAAGTTACGCTTCCTCGACAGTTTTCGCTTTCTGGCGTCAAGTTTAGACAAGTTGAGGTAAAATTTAGATTTATCCTAACGTCAAGAAGTGAGAATTGATGATTGAGATGAATGAAGTTTATTAGTCAGAAAGGAGTTACATGTATAATAACTTGAATCCATTTGAAAAATAAGACTACAGCAATCTTCTATCGATGGTTTCTATAACCAACTTAGAAAAAGATCCAGTGAGCAAGAATATTTTAGGCGTGCGCAGATTATGTGAATTTTATATAAATGTGCAACTTTAGTTTGATATTCAGATATTTATTTAAACTCCGACGTACTTTTTTGGAAGATGAAATTTTCAGCATGTTTAATAACCAATATATGGTCTAGAACCATGTCAGCATTTGAAAGATCCAGAGCTAAAAATTAAAGCAACTTAAAGTATATCTCTATCCAAGTTGAACTACTGACAGATCTAAGCATAGTACACTTCCTGAAACGCGGTATTCGCGGAGGAGTGGCTCAGTGAAATGTCAGAAAAGCTTTTGCGAATAATAAATGTTTACCTAATTATGACGCTTTCACTTACCTCTTGCATAATATACATGTATGCTACCAAAGGTCTTAAGGGCCTCAAGAAATTACCACCCTTTTCGGGTCGTGTCATTCACCAAGATATTAGGCGGCTGCCCTTTTTTACTAGGGTCTCACTGTTCTCTTGTATTTTTCTAGTTCTCGCTAGACGAAACGAGATCGATGAGAGACTAAAAAACGCTAATTGCAAGACGAGGCGAAATATTTTTCCTAAAGACGAGAAAAGAATTATGCGAGGCCAAGAAATCTAGCAAATTACATAAGATTTAGTTTCTTTTTGTAAACAGATTTCTCTTCTCATTTTTTACAATTGTTCTTGAAGCTTACCAAAAAGCTTAAAAAAACATACAAAGAGAATTCTGGAAGGGTTATTAATTCTATTGCTGCCCTGTTAAATAGATGAGTTTAGATTAATTAACAGTTTTTTCTCAACTATCAACATAAAATATAGAAAAACTGGATAGTCTTTTTGACAAATATTTAATAACCCCTTGTTAATGAGAATTTTAAGCAATTTTAAACTAACTCTTAAAAATAATCTTATAATGACTAACTTAACCTGGGTGTCGCCATAGAGACAAATGTGCAAAATGTTGCTCCTAAGGAATATTTCTAAATTCACTTTACAATTTACAATATAGACAAGATAGAAAATGTTAAGAAACCGAAAAAGACCAATTAATGAATGCGTTCAGCTCACCATAATAAAACCTGAGGAATAGGAAGAACACTTTAAAAATCAATACGAAAACACAGATGAAGAGAATAATATTGATTCGGTGAATATTGACGACGCACCCAGTACCCCACATATTTTTAATACAAGCAAAATGGTCGAAAGTTAAAAAACCGAAAATCACCAGGACCAGACGGCATAGCAAATGAGATAATTAAATATGGGGGAGATATACTGATGGAAGAATTAACCACCTTTTACAACAAAATTCTTACTTTAGAAAAAATTCCAGAACAATAGGCAACAAGCATTACAATTCCCATATTCAAAAGAGGAATTAAGGCTGAGCCCAAGAATTATCGAGGAATTACTTTTCTCAGCACAGTCTTGAAGCTTCTGACTAAAATCCTGGCTACGGAAATCAGCCAGACCGGAATAAGTGAAGTACAACAGGGTTTCAGACAAAACAGATCAACCATCGATGCAACATTCATGCTACAAAATAGAAAGGTCAATTCTAATATTATATCAGTTATTAAAGAGCTTAAAACAAATAACAAGACAACAATAAAAGTAGGAAACGCAACAACAAAAGAAATACCGATGGCAAGCGGAATAAGACAAGGATTCTCTTCAACCTTAGCATGGACAAATTGATTAAAGAAGGATGCAGAATGGGAAACGAAGCCATGAAAATAGTTTGCTATGCCGATGACGTAGTTATCATATCAAAGGATGACGACAATCTCCAAAAAATGCTGTATAAGTTTAAGAATATTGCCAAAAACTTCAACATGATTATCTCTGGCCAGATGCCCGAATCGCTTAC
Source organism: Kuschelorhynchus macadamiae (assembly GCA_030620095.1). Lineage (NCBI taxonomy): Eukaryota > Metazoa > Arthropoda > Insecta > Coleoptera > Curculionidae > Kuschelorhynchus > Kuschelorhynchus macadamiae. The sequence goes on from JAUTXW010001058.1 coordinate 190,333, forward strand.
GATATCCAAGGAACCAAGAAGGTGCTAGCTGGATATATATATTAGGACAGTAAATCAAATCATGAAAGTCAAATATCTGGGAATAAATATTAAAGAAGAGGTAAAAGATTAAACAATATCATATGGAGAAACAAATACATGAAAACACAGAGCAAAGTTAAAATATACAAAACCTATGTCAGACCCATTACGACATACGACGGGGAAACCAGAGCGGACGCAGCAACTACTAAGAGAATCCTAAGAACTACGGAAATGAGGGAACCACGGTCAATCAGAGGGAACAGATGACGAGAATGGAGAGATTATGTCGATAGAATGACAGATGACAGGCTACCGAAAATCGTTAGAAACCGAATACCTCCCGGCTACCAGGCAAACCACCAAAGAGATGGCATCAGAGTTGGACATCAGCCTCCCAAGAATAAAAAGGAGAACATTTTTGAAAATAACAGTTCTAGTTCTAATCAGAGAAGAAAAAAAAGAATATGAACAAATGAATATGCAGGTTTTTTGGGTGAAGTGATCAACACTAAATACGGAAGCAGCTACCTACTTAAGTAAATAACAATTTTAAAATAGCAAATAAGTCAATGCATACAAAAACATACGACTATTATAAAAATTATTTCGTATATTAAAATGGTAAAGACCGTAAATGTTGTCCAAGAATTAAAATGCAATCTGTTGCCATTATCTTACATTAAAACCTGTTGTAAGAATATTTTTTCTCATCTAAAGAATGACAAAATAAATCAATGGTTCCGAAGTTGTCATTATAATTTCTTACAAGCCTTCAAGTAAAACAGTGCGTACCATAATTAGTTTGATGAAACATGTAGAAAGAGTTTTCCCGATTTAGTTGCTTTTTGCGGAATACGAAAATATATTTTTGACAAAAGACTGCTACAGTTAATATGCCCATTTACTAGTTTAAACAAAAAATAAGCCAAAGTATCATATGGTATATTTTTGTAGGAAAATTTTAATTTATATAATTCTAGAATACTTCTCACTAAACAGTTGTACAAATATTTAATTGTCCTAGTATCACATATCTTGCAACAAACACGACGGATAAAACCTAACATTCTAGATGCTTTAAGTAAAATATTGTCTATATAAAAATTAAATTATTTCTAAATATTACACCCAAATCATTAAAACTATTTACAACCTCTAGTGGACAATTGTTGATAGAGCACATATATTCTAAGGGACACTTACATTTGTAAAAACGAAAAACCTTACATTTAGAAGTATTCAATTGCAAACAACTTACATTGCACCATTCCACCAAGTTAATAATATCTTTTTGAACAGCCACACACTCTTTGACAAATTTGACACTACAATACTTTTAAGTCGTGCTCTAATTAATGAGTTAAAATTAATTTTTCCTTCTTATCCTTATCTAAATATTTTCTTATGTTTTTCTTTGGTCGTTAGGAGGTTTGTATAAAAGTCAAGCGAACTTGTTATAAGGTTATTAGATCAAAATTAGTTTCTTAGGGGAAATAATATATATGGATTAGACTGTGCACTTTAATATAGAAGTTTACCACACAGACGGCTGACTCCTTGCTTTTATGTAGAGGCGTAAATGTAGGTGGTGCGTAGCATTTTATTTAGTTAGTTATTTTACAATTTTTTCAACAACAGGCATAAATCATTGTACTATAATATTTATCTTGACATTGTAGTAGCTAACTTCAATTTTGTTAATTAACAAGAAGATGCCTAGTACCATCATTAAAAAGGTATTTTTCACATATTCGGCCAAGTTTTAAATTCCTCTAGCCATTTGACAGCATTGTCGGTGATTATACTATGTGGCTAATATTATATTAAGATAAGTTATTACTTGTGTCGTAAAACAAGTTGTCTAGTTGCGCAACAAAATTTTTGTTTGAAGGAAAATTTTCTAATAATACTAAATTTTTGGCGCCAATTGGACGTATTTTTGAGAGATCAAGAAATTGCGAGAGTCTTGGAAGACGGGACGGGAAAGTTCTATGCGAGAAGTAAGCAAGATCAGGAAAAAATTTCGCCTAAATTTGCGAGACGAGACGAGATTTTCTTATTTTATACGAGATTTCTAATAGTAAATTATTACTACTTCACTTATTTGCTGCACCTGCAGTAGACGAGTTTTAAGTTTTAAGTTTAGTATGAAGTTCTTTGCGGATACATCCACTGAAAACACAATGGCATGACATGTGTAATTTTGTCACACTAACTAAGTTCTGACTTAGCGTTTCCTATCTAGCGGGTCGGTTGTTCTTGCCTCCCTTTTTTGGGGATTTATCCTGTAGAGTCATTCAAACATCAGGCAGATATTTTGCCAACGCCTGACTGTATGAAGGTGTGAGATTTTTAGCGCTTAACAACAGCGGGTTTTAGTTTAACGTGGTACTGCATTTTGTCATACACAAGGTCAAACTACAATTAATTCGGACGGTAAGCTGTGGAAAGAGTCCGAAGGTAAAAGCGGAAGTGGTTGATGCTAAGACTGTTCAGACCTATACGAACTTTTTAATATTTAGGGAACCTTTCGAAATAATATCAACAAATCATATATTTCTGATATCAAGGAAAAAATATTTTTCTTGTGATATAATATACTGACTGTTCTATTTAAAAAAAATGTATCTTATCCGGAGGAATAATTTTCTGATTGTTTTTTGTTTTTACTCGTATCAAATTCTGACAATCCAGACAAAGCTACTGAACTTTTATGTTAAAAGTTATTCTCTTAAAATAAAAAATGTAAGAGGGGTGGCCAATTATGAGAAATCATCGTGTATACTTTATTAAGTCATAAGAAAATAGAAATCAAATAAGCTTTGGATAACAATACCAATTTATGCAAAGATGTAAATGGTACAAGCTGGTAAAATGTAATACATCAAATGAAGCTCTCAAGCTTTAAAATCATTTAAAATATCAAACTGCACTAAAACGCAACATACTATTTTTCACATTACCGATATTTGATAATATTTACAAACTAATTACCACTACATGTACAACCCGATATATCAACTTCTCTATCTAGCCCCAAATCATCAATTACCTGATATAAACTTTTTCATTAAATCTAGTGGCACTCTCTATAATAAATACCAAGAAGATTTTACTTTATTTTTAATTTATTTGAAAACCAAAATTAAAAAGTAATAATTTGTTACATTGTATAATTTTTAGCACTAGGCAAAAATTGGTGGTAAATGGTTACGTAAATTCTATGTTCCGACTTTACGCCCCAGATCAGTTACAAAACTCAAATGAGACAATTTTGGACCTTAAGAGATTGTAAAAGCAAGTCTGGGAAGTTTATTGGACTACCTAACTAGTCTGGTCATCCTGTAAAAAAAGAAAAATTACGCCATGTGTTACAGTCATGCTACCAAGAACATTAATTCTACATCCAGTATATACGTGTACGATCACGAGCGCACATATATTGGCTAATCAATCAATGTGAAGCGAGCTTAACTGTAACAAAATGAGGTGTAGGCGGTTTCGGACAGTTTGGATATCCAATAACGGTCTTAAGATATTTCTTTACAAATTAATAAAATATGTTTTTTGCATATAAAAAGTAAAAAGGTAACGACAGAGACTTTCATGACATAGACAATTCTGCTCGATTTTAGTGCAAATATGGTGGAAGTTTTGTATAAAATATGTTTTTTGCATATAAAAAGTAAAAAGGTAACGACAGAGACTTTCATGACATAGACAATTCTGCTCGATTTTAGTGCAAATATGGTGGAAGTTTTGTATAAAATATAGTTTTCTTTCTCACTAACTAAAATAAAAGTACTTGTAGAAGACATTGGGAATATTTTTTTTGAGGTTGCGCAATCCAGCAAGTAAATAAAAAAAGGCACTTATCGCAATTCTATCTATAATTTAAATCAAGCCAGAAATCTGTTTTCTGCTTTCAGTTACATGAAATAAAACTTTAATAAACTAGTTTTTTAAAAGCTAAAAAAGGGCATGCGGTATGTACAGGAGTCGACATCCCATCCATCCCATTTTAGATGAAAATATAGTCACGTTGAATATAAATTGCATTAATTGTCACGCTTGCGCATGGCTGAAGGAAAATAAGAAAGTCACCTCCGGTTTTTTTAAGTTCTTACAACGAGAATGCATTTGCGTTACTTGGCATAATTGTATAATTTTGGAAAATAAGTTCCTTTATTTGTAAAATTTATATCTGAAATGGTTTTAATTTCAGAAGTTTTGTCATGATGTTTTGGACTGTGAGCCGAGAAATTTCTGAACCACTTGCGATTTTTTTCATTGATAGGCTTAGGTGTCTTTGGATTACTTCTATATTTTGTAGTCTTGTTTAGTACATTTTCATAGTTCACTGTTCGTTTCTTACGCGTTAAAGATCCTGTATACAAAATTGTCTGCGCCAGGTTTTAATGAAGCTTTTGGGGCAGACTTTTATTATTTTTATTATTAATAATCCTCAGTCTGTAATTTTTTAGTTCTGTGGAAGTTTCTTTTTTGTACGGAATACGAATTATGGCATTTTCCAATTTTGATGATATTTTTTCGTCTTCTCGTCAATTATTCGTCATATTTCTTAAAGCTGTCTCAACTTTTTGGAATGTCATCAGACTACTAGTTTTGGATACTCGGGCTGTTTACACCCTCTTCCATTGAACGTTTTTTATAGTGTTAGCTATAGAAATCCTCCATTATTTGTATATTCTGTTTTTTACCATTTGTATGATTGTCGATATCTTGCTTGCCCGGGGTGTAGCTTTTCCCTAATAACCTTTAAGCTTTTATTTTGTTCAATAATCCCAAATATTTTCTGTATATTGAAATTTCGGGTGTTTCTTCTAATTGATTTCAAAATTTGTTTATTTAAGTTTCTATATTCAGACGTATATCTCTCCAAGTTTTCTTCTTCTTTCCATAAGTTTCGTATGCTTACTCAATTTATTATTAGTTGTGTCATTTTTTTATGAGCTTTTATTTAAATTGCGTTCTTCATAAGTCCTTTCGATTCAAAAATTGTAATATATTTATCAAACACCGGTTGAGATAAAATGTGGCATAATTAGGTAGCCAAAACAACTCCTCTACTACACAACAAAACCATGTTGTGTTTGGGCTCATTGGATTTATCTTGATAAGTACTTATACACTGGTGTCGAGGGTTTGATGATGGAGCCTGAAGGTGTGCAGGAACTCCTCAACTAAACAAGGTGGCCTCGTCGTATTTGGGCTCGTTATATTTACCTTGAAAATACTATAGCTTTATTATCGTGATGTTTGAGCTTGTTGGATTTGTCCTGAAAAGTACTATAGACCTAGGTGATGTCCAAGGTCTGATGGTGGAGCTGGAATGAGGCCGTAGAATCACCCCAATTAAACAAGATAGCCTCGTTGTGTTTTGAATAAAATGTAATACTATCACATGAATAGTACAAATGAAGATAAAATCGTAAAATAAAATAAACATAAATAATATTTTTAAACACAAGCTTTTGTTTACAAAACATTGCACTGAAAAGTAAGAATTAATATTTAATGTGTGCCAAATAGTAAAGCTTCAGAAGAATCCCATCATCACTGATGCAAGGCCCAATCTGTACATATTTAATAAAATTTACTTAAACGCAAAACTTTCAAAAATTGGAATACTTTCTTAAAAGTTTGAGGGATGAGATGTCATCACACTTGAAATAATACCTGAGGTTTCACAGATTACGCTTAAGTTATTTGCATTCTGTCAAGGGCAGAGCAGGAGGTCAAAGCGATTCACGTTCAGCTGAAAGTACTATATTTTCATCCAAAAAGGAGTCTAAAGCTAATAGATCCTAGCATTGTCTGGGACGCGCAAATACATTCCCTACCCTAATACAGTCAACAACGCATGGCAAATAAAACTGTAACAAACCAGACATTGCTTACTATGATAAAGAAGTAAATTTTGCTGCAACGCAGTCACGTTTCCATTTTAATATTACAAGGTAATGTAATATATTCCTTACAGCTATGCAGCGAATTCTATTTCTGTATTGCTTTAAGGAATGAAATTTAAATAATAAATAAATATTCACTGGCGTTATTATCTGAATAACATTTACCAGATGCAAATAAGCTTCTTACCCTTTAGGTGGTAATTCTTTTGCTCCCATCTAGCTTAACTGGGAGATTAATTGCACCTCCTGACCTTTGAAGGTGTGTCCGGGATTAAAGGCCGTTTGTTCAGGTTTTCTCAGTAGGGAGAATAAGTGGAAAAATGTGGACGGTTGTTCAGGTGATATTAACGCGGTAGTGTCCCGCTTGTTTTTTGCATCGCAGTACCATAGCCTTCCAAACTGTTTTTGTCTCGCCTATAATATTCCAACGAAAAGTCGTTCCAGGATTGTTCCCTCTCCACCTTAATTTGGTACTGATGGTCCGTGCCGCTCTCTACGAGGAATATCTATCGATCTTCTGACCATACTGTTTTGTTTCAACAGTCACCTCTGGTCGGATGTGGCTCTTTACCACCCAGTATGGTCTTGAATGCAGAGAGACTATTAGGTTCACTTCATAGAGCCCTGAGAAGCGTGAGGACCAGTGTCCAGCCAACCGAGAACAAAGGTGCTACCTCTCCACTTTCTCTCAACCCCCAAAACAATTCGTTAAGCTAATAAAATAATTGATTAAATCATATGCAAAACAATTCGACTGCACAAAAAAACTAAAACGAGAAAAACAAGTTCTAGAGTCCCGTTTGAGCAAAGTTAAATGTACCATGCAATGTTTTCTTGTTGAATATTTAAATAAAAAAAATAAACTTACTAACCACACATAGTATAAATGTTAAAAAGAGATTTATAAACAACCAAAATAGGTGTATTTTGTGTGTTGTACATTTAGACGGTACATATTTATTTATTTTCTATTCTTGTATCGACTAAGAAAACATTTCATGTTGCAATTAACATTGCTCAAATAGGATTCTAAGGCCCGTTTCCCTTATTTAATTTTTTTTTGGTTTTTTTATAATTTGTTATAGTACAAGCTTTTCAAATGTTTTACCAATAAATGATATGGTCTTGTTATTATTTTTGTCTTGTATTAATATACATAATGTCAACTACTTTTTGGAAACCCTTTTCCGGGATTATTGGAGTAAATTGTTTATTAAAATTTAATTAAAATGGCGCACTACCGCCGCCTTTTGATATATTTTTACGAAATTATAGCTAATACCACTCGCGAGACCCTGACCAAATCACAATGTTTGTTATCGTTACCATCTCCCAAAGCTATAGCATAGGACAGAGAAATATTGAAAATACCACCAGTTTTGATTTAGTACTTCTAAAAAATTGATTAAAAACAATTATTGACTATGATTTTATTGATTTACTAGAATACCCAATTTAGTATTTTACGGCACTTGTATAATTTTAACATTAATTATATTATTTCTGTGTACTTTTTGAGTTTTTTAATATATTCAAAAATGTTCGTTAATATGAGCTTTATCTAAGGCCTACATCGATTCAAAAATATATGTTAGTATTATACTCGTAACACTCTATACACAAATAACTTTTGTTTTAAATTTTAATGGTAGTTAACATAATTTGTCACTACCCTTATAAAAATCGACCATGTAATCTAGAAACGACAAATTATCTATATTACTATAACGGCAAATTTTAACTTTAACACCCTGTATTTGAAAAACTAGCCGTTGGAATCAAATTGTGCCCATAATAAGTTTTGATCAGGACATTTAATATACTATTATATAAAAAATAAAAAAAAAACACAAAGCCATTTTCTATAAGAAAAGTGCGGGGTTGTTTATTTAAATGTTGGTCTGAGTCCCATATTAAAACGAACAAAAAATAAGTCAAACACTCGAACACTAACAAAACTGCTAATATATAGGAAAATAATGCACTGCACTGACTTTTTGTCCAGACTTACTGAAAAAGATTCGGAAATAATCTGATTGTCCCTAGTTTTTTACGGTCCGTAAGTAAACAAAGCATCCTAAATCCAATCCAAACATCTTAAAACACACGAAATAGGTTCTCCGTAGAAGCTTTTCTGTAATTGATTAGCGATGAGACTCTCGTTCGTGATCAGGCACTTAAATAAATTGCAGAGCGAAATGAAACTCGTGCCATCCACTCAATAAGGTATCTTGTATATCGTCTTTACTTCAAGATGACACTTAAAGATCGCTAATGCAACTAATAATAGTCTTTAAACGCATTCACACTCTCATTTGTATTAATGTAATAATGAAACATATAAGAACTTATATAATAACTTTTCGATATGGATTAAAGTTACAGAAAAATAACCACTTAATTAATCATGGATAGAGTGACAATGTGACAGCTAATATCATAGTTATTAAAGGATAAACGAATTGTATTTTCAAATAAAAGGTATTGACAATATAAAGAGCTATAATTTAGATTCAACGCATTTTCTACAGGGTGCATCAGAAACTCTGGTCAATAAACAAACAATACATTTATTTCAAATAACAAATAAATACATTACACTGGTATTCATTACTTACAAAAACCCATTTACCAAATAACATATTAACACCTGGGTGTTAAACACCCTTATGCGCTAGCGCCATAATAATAAATATAATACGCACTGACTAACTAAATAATAAAGAAACAAAATATAATACTCATGAGCAACATCATGGTTTTGAATTTACGATTACTGTCCCACGAGGATAGAAAGAAATAAAGATATAACAATAAGAAACAAGAAACAAGAAATACCCGACAAATTCCTCGAAGAAAAAAGAATATAAAATAAAATAAATAAAACCAATAAATGTGTTGATACACATATTAAAAAAACATAAATACAAATTTTAGTAAATATCTAGCTACAATATTGTTTGGTTACCCCTATCATTCAAAACATTTCAGTGAATACCGGAAAATTTTTGAATATAAATTCAGCACATTTTTTATTAAACGATTTGGCATTAGAATTTAAATTTCGAATATTCACTGGCAGGGTGTTAAATATTTTTTTGGCTTTAAATGTAATAATGACTTTGAATGCAGTGTATTGTTACTCTTAGGAAGTGTTAAATATTGCAGATTCCTTTGTCTTGTTTCGTAATTATGTGATATATAATTTTTAACATTTAATTTTGACATATATTTACAAACAGACAATAAATATATACATCTAACATTAAGAATATTTTCTGAGTATAACATAGAAGAGTGGTAGAGTCTAGGTTTTTTCTTAATTATCATCAAAATATAATTTTGAATAATATTTAATGGCTTCAGAGTAGTATTGTGCATTCCACCCCAAACAAGTATACCATATCTAATTATGGACTTAATCAATGATTTATAAATAAAGATAAGTAATTCTTCACTTAAAATTTCGCTTAGAAGGGAGAATTTATAAATTAAACTTTTAACAGCCTTAACCATCTTTCAAACCTGTTTGTTCCATTTTAGATGCTGATCAATTATAATACCCAAATATTTTCTATATCGTGAGAGAGAAAGCAATATAATTTATTTTTTTGAGAATTAGAGAAAGATAAAATTAATCGAACCATTTTTTAACAGTTTTAATACCAGTTTGCGCAATATTTTTTACTATATTCCACGAGTCACCAGTAAATAATAGCAGTGTATCGTCTGCATAGGACAATATTATATAGATCCTCCTATGTCTGACATTTAAAGTAGCGGGTTTATGAAAGTTATAAGAAGCAAGGAATCTAGGACATAGCCCTGAGGAATGCCCATTTTAATAGTACCTGCATCACTAATGACAATATTTATCTTAACAGCCTAGTGTCTGTTTAAGAGGTAAGATGAACAGACATCCAACACGGTGCCACGAACACAATATTTTAAAAGGGTATCCAATAAGGCATTGTGCGGCACCGTGTCAAAGACCTTTGCCAAATCAGGAAACATAGCCATGGTTTTTATATCAAGATTCAGATTATTTGTAATTTCAAAAACAAGGTAATTCATAGCATCAGTTGTACCAATTCCGCTTAAGAATCCATATTGTTTTTTTTGACAATATATTGTTACTGTCGAAAAACTCAGTAAGGCGTTCTTTTAAAGTTTTTCCCAAAATTTTACTAAAAATTGTTTATTAAACTAATTTATAAATTGGTGGAACTATGGAGGTCTTAAAATAGTTTGGTATGTTGCCTTTTTTAAAAATTAAATTTATAATATATACCAGAAGTTTAACAATATGTTGGTGGGTGGTTTTAATTGTTTTAGTAGAGGTGTTACCAATACCTGGCGCTCCGTTATTTTTCAAAGAAATTATGTGTTTGATAATTTCATTTTCATTTACTGGTTTTAAATACATGGATTCATCATTACTAAAAGAAAGCCTAGCGGGATGTTTTAAAGGTTTAATTTTTTGAAACATTTCCTCAGCAATAGAAACAAATAACTCGTTACAGCAGTTTGCTAGTTCTTTGTTATTCGAAAGAGGATCCCCATTATTATTTAAGATTTCAATATTTTTTATGTTATTATAATTTACTTCGTTGGTGGCTTCATTTATAAATTGATACATCTTTCTTGGGTTATTAAAGTTACTGTTGATTTTACTTTTGTAATAAGAGTTGTTTATCCTTTTAATGACCTTTTTAAGTGTACTTCTATATGATTTGTATTTGTTTTCAAGATTCAGACTGTAATTTTTCAATAAGAGCTTTTTTAATGTATCTCAATACTTTTGAATTGAAATTTAAAAAAGTTATGTTTTAGTTTTCTTCTTAGGATTATGTGATCAATACAGCTATGCGATAAATGTGTTTTTCTATTTGTTTGATTAATATATGAGTAGAAACCATGTTGATGTGTATTCTGCTGTAACAGGTGAATTCTCATTTAAATCTACATTAATATCACCCACATGATCTCATATTGAGCATTCAAACTGAAATATTGATTTAGGTCCCGAAAAAAGTTAATATTTGAACTAGGTGATCTATATAAGGCATTAATTGCATATGTAATTTTAATCAATGTAAATAGTATTCTACTTATTGTTATTTTAGAGTAAATTAGTTTTATATCAATAACTGAAGTATTTAGAGTATTTTTTGTAAATATAAAGCCTCAATAAATGTCAAGAGGTCATTAAAGTTTTGCCTTATGCTTCTAATATTGAGATGCAATATACTAGTTATCTTATTTTGTATATTAACTGATATTGACCTGGATCAACTAATACAGGCTTCATATTACCTTGTATAAAATTATCATTCAGTGTCGTATTCATTAAATAGTAACAAGTGTGATATAAATAAACTACTCACTAAATTAAGCCTACATACCTGAAAATAAACATAATAAACATTAAACAACCCTTGGTACTTACATTAGATATCCACCACCAGTACAGGCGCTTCATAGTTTACTCTCTCCCGAGCCCAGCGTAGCCTCTTTGATAGAATTGAACATTCATTTTTATCTTCGCTGTCGTGGTCAAATTTAAGGGCAGGATTATATTTGGTGTTTATGTCATAGCACATTTTTTAATTTACAAATTGCACTGAGATCTTTCATGTGGACCTGCACAGAAGGAACATTGTTTTTGATTTTTACAGTCTGTAGATCTATGTCCAAATACAGCACAATTATAGCATTTCAGTATTTTTACATCTTCTTGTACATAGCAGTAGCTCCATCCCATGTCCAGCCTGGTATTAATGAGCCTCTTGAAACTTCTTTCTGAAGTCTCGGCATGAACTGACCATGTTTTAGATTTTTTTGATTGTCGGTTGTACACTATTTTCATTCTGTCATCTTTATCAATTACTTGACGGTTCAAGGTTTTTAAGTCTCGTAATAGATTTTACCCATCTTTATACTCTTTTAAAAGACCAGTAAATTTTAATTTTTGTTTATTTTTATTTATTATTTTGTTTAACTAACTTGTCTATGTTTTCGAGGCTATCACTCTTTATTATTGCAGCTTATTTACCAGTAACATTAAAGAATTTAATAGGAACACCAACATTTGTTGGATCAATACGCTTCTTTATATCCTTTAAACTAGCATCCTTTGATTGAACATTCTTTGGTTTTACAATTAGGGTTTTTTTGTGTGATATAAATTGTCCTTTAAGTCAAGATTGCTCTTGTTTACCTTCTGTGATACTATATTGGCATATGAAGCCACAGAATCCAGTTGTCTTTGCTGACCCATTTTACTCAACTTCTCCTCTATTATGCTTAATTTATCATAAATTTCCTTTGTATTATTCTTCCTCCATATACGTACATCCTCCAGTGTTTTCTTTACAATTTTTACAGAGCCATGTTATAATGTTTTTGATTAATTCTATTTAGCTAATTGGTTCTTTGAAATGTTAACACAAGCCGTATGGTACCTACTACGACAAGATCCTTCACAAAAGATAGAGGCTTCGCCATCTTGCACAGTTTTTTTGTATATATTGCACAAATTAATGTCTGTATCAGATTCATCATCTGATCCGGACGGACGAAGCCATTTTGACAACGCCGATTACTTATTACATTTGAATTTATCGATAATTGACGTGTAGAAAAATTTATGCGATCTGTAAATTACTTGCCAATAAATCGATCTTAACTGATTACGGTGAACTGTTTTAACAAATGTTGTAATTTTAAATGGCGCATCCCGGTATATTTGTATTTTTTTTTAAACTCTATGGTGAATTCTAGACTTATTTGCCGTACCATAACCTATAGCTTACTTTGAAGGTTTTCAATTTACACGTATGTTTCATTAAAACAAACCATCTTAAAACATATTTTATTTTATTTCTACAAAAAACATAAACACATAGCAGATATTTACAAGACACCAAGAATGAGTTCAAAATAACATCGATTGGGCCCAATACAAGCATTAAACCGTCGAATAAGTTTTTTTAGAATAAGCTGCTGTTCATGTCGGAAGTGATATTGTTAAAAGGGCGTTTCAGAAAAAAATATTTTTTTAATAACCCTTAAGATACAGACCAAAGGGCTCCAGTCCGGAGAACGGACTGCCTGCTGAATAGAACCCCAATCAATTTCCGTAGTTACCATTTTGTGGCCACCACTTTGTTCGACGATCTTCTGGAAAAATCATAGTTGATTTGCTAAGAAGTCTAGATAACGAGCACCTGTCAACGCCACCATACAATATGGATTGTTGTTAGTCCAATTGTGGCAATTGAGAATCGTTTATCGAAATCGGTTAGTCGTAAATCTGTAGTAGATGAATTTTAAATGATTCGTAAGTATCCTAATATGAAGTATGACTTACTAATTTCTACCTCTTCTGCAACAGTTTGATTAATATATGGGGATTATTCTAAGAAATGCTAAATTGTTGAGTTGTGTTATTTATGTTGTGGAATAGTATTATAGGGTAGGATGCTTAACTGCGATGGAATGTATTCAGTTTAGCTCCATCACGCAAAAAGTTCATTTGTAATAGTACTTGCCTATCTAAAAATTCACGACAGTTTCGCTGAGTTTCGCCCTAAATTATATAAATTATTAAATATTGACACATTCGTTAGCAGGGTATCAAAAAGTAGACACTGTCTATATAAAAAGCGTATGACTAACATTGAGGCAGGGGTAAATAAATAACTGAAGAAATCACAATGAAAAAGAAAGAATAAGGTAAATATCCTTAACTAAGATGGATAGGTACTTCCTATTTATTAACCAAGCGGTTCTGCAGATCCGAGCTCCTTGACCTATTTCTTTTTGGCAATATTTAGAAAACTACCTACATCACCTGTGTTCAGATGATTGAAAGAACAAAATTAATGTATCATGTAAAAAATTACTTATTAAAATTTGGCACAAACATCAAGTACGGTATAGGAGTGAATTTTTTGGTGCAAATCCAAGATGGCAAAACTAAAAGGCGGCCTACAAAACTAGTCTAAAAATACTACTAATTCGATTAATTTTAAATTTTGGGCAAGAATTAAGTGTGATATGGAATGACTTTGAAAACTTTGGTAGGAATTCAAGATGGCGGCAGAAAATGTCACCCATATAAAATATTTAAGAATTCAGCGTAAAAATTCTTATTCAATTGATTCCAAATTTTGCACATATTAAATGTAATGTGAATATTTTATCTATAACGTTTGTTTAATTTTATTTAGCTCTCAATTCTAATTTGACAGAGGTACATTCTGGAAGTCTATGTATAAATGCATTGACTGACCGAGGACAGGCGGTCTGATTGTTTCATAGTTAAAGGTAGGTGAAATCCCGCAAAATATGAAACGATTTTTGCCTTTGCTCTCCTTAAGTTTAAACTTTTAAATTGGAGTTATGCGCTGTTGCCCATTGGTACGCCATTTCAGCAGAAACTATGCTTTAATACTCCTAATTTATTGTATTTTACTCTTAAAAATAATACATTTTTAATGTTTATTATTATAATATATATATATATATATATATATATATATATATATATATATATATATATATATATATATATATATATATATATATATATATATATATATATATATATATATATATATATATATATATATATATATATATATATATATATATATATATATATATATATATATATATATATATATATATATATATATATATATATATATATAATATAATATGAACATTAAAAATGTATTATTTTTAAGAGCAAAATCCAATAAAATATCGTATATAAAATATCCACTATTTCCATAATTATTATCTATACTGTGTTAAAACAATATATATATGATATATATAACAAGCTATGCCCTAAAAATAAATGGTATGATATTGAAAAGTATCTCTTAAATATAACGTTTTTTTTTTAAATTATTTTTGTAACGATATAAAATCATTTTTCACAGGATTTTATTAGCTTCACTTATATGTAATTAACTAACTATACAAGTTAACAAATCTAGGAAGTCTATTTTAACCTACTTTTTATTGTATCGATTTGAAATTTTGCAGGTGTATGTAATTCGGACGACAATATAATAGTTTGGTAACATCCAGCTGATCAGTACCAAATGGTACCGGTGGAGTGTAACCTACTTCTAGTAGTAGATTACATTATTTTGTATTTTTAGTGTTTAACTGACAAAAGTGAGTTGTTTAACTTATTTTAAAAACCATAACTTATTGATTCAATGCATTTAAACCATTTTAGGGGATAGGGGATAATTAAAATTATTGCTGTGTTTGAACCATTGATATTTCATAGTTTTTGTTGCTAGTTATGTATTATGGCAATATTGGATTGTAACTTTTTGTATATATTATAGTATCGGTGGATTTAAAGTGGAACGATTTTGTTATGTATAACAGTTATATGTATATTTAATAGAAATTTCGACAGTTTTTAAATTTGTTTGCTAAACACTCTTGAGCCACGAAAATGATCACCCGATTACCTGTAGCTACGACCTACGGGTTAGCAACCACTGGTTTGTAGGAATTGTATCAAATTACTAACAAATATTATATGCATTATACTCTATAAACACTGTGTTTTCTGTACCATTGCGTATATAAAGTCAATACTCAAAGGAAATTAATACTGAGTAATTTGAAATAGGTTCCAGGCAACAATTTGCTGAAGATAATACTATAACAGAAGTCGAGGTATCAAAATGATTTAGCTCTAAATCAAAATCCAGTATTAGTTGCCGCTTAGACACGAACATTTGTACAATTGAATTCGAATGGCAGTAAAGAACTATATCTAATGTGTTATTTCAATCAAGTAAAATAAAAAATATGTAATATATTTTTTGTCAAAAAAGTTTAGGTAGTTCACTATCTATTAAAAGGTTATTAATGTGGCTCGACACAGTGAAATGTATAAACTGTAATTTATTTCAATTTCTTAGTGTTATCTGTATATAGCCCGAATTCTGAAGAAGGAAATTTGTGGGTAAAGGCGAATTAACCGATTTTTTTATTTGATCTTAATTTATTTTTTTATTCTTATTATTATTTACCTTTTATAATTTTATTTATATAGGGTATAAAAAAATTATGTAATTTGTTACCTTCCTCTAATAAAAGAAGGTTTTATTCCGGGAAACTGAATTTTATCGAATATTTAAACCTTTTATTTTAGGTAGTCCTATCCAGGTAGTTTTTTGGTTTCGCCATAATAGTTTCAAAGCAAACTTTTACACGTATATCCCTATATCAGATTTGATTTTTATACAAAACTGACTGCAAAAGGACCAGTCGAAAGTAGTTGATTTTTTATG
Organism: Kuschelorhynchus macadamiae; assembly: GCA_030620095.1. Classification (NCBI taxonomy): domain Eukaryota; kingdom Metazoa; phylum Arthropoda; class Insecta; order Coleoptera; family Curculionidae; genus Kuschelorhynchus; species Kuschelorhynchus macadamiae. The sequence goes on from JAUTXW010001058.1 coordinate 206,624, forward strand.
ATGCCATTTTCGTTCCTCCATAGTGGAAACTAAAATAGCACGCTGTCTTAAAATGAAATATTCTAGCAAAATCTATAAATTCCAAAAAGGTTTAATCATATGGAAATCCCAACTCCTTTCTGTAAGTAAATTTTATATTAAATGTAATAATAATATAATAAGTTCCTTTAAAATTTGATTTTACTTGTTAGATGAAACTATAAATATAATCTGGCTATAGTTACCCCTTAATTTGCAGCATTAATATTTAAACAATCGTCAATTTGTCGAATTTTCCTTTCGGTACCTAACACGTAACAGTTCTACGCCTTGAGGTCACTGTGAATGTTTTAATTAGTCTAGCATAAATATTTATATATCGTATTGTTTTTCGATAGATTTATCTATATATTAGTACAAAATTGGCAGTTAACCAGTTTTTTGTTTATTTTGCATAACGGCACAAAACTAGAGAACAAAAGATACTTTCTCGTTGTTTTGAGTGGTAAAAAGAAACAGAAACAACTTATTTACTTTTACGTCCATTATTGTCCAGAGTTAAATCTGTTACAGGTTGATAATATATTATATACAATTAAAAAAATATATCTTTTCCAAATTAACCATGTCTTGGTGTAGTACACAGTATATGTATTTTAAAAATCTTATATATTTTAGAATTAAAAACATAACATTGCATTTATTTTTATTAGCATTTTTTCCCAAAATATTCTAAATTCTCAAAACGTAACAATAAAATTAAATACCTCAAAATATCTTGAACTTTAACAACTATTCACCAATATATTATAATTTAAACCACTGTGCGGCGAAACGCGGTTTATTTTGTAAGTTATAATGTATTGGCATTTCAAAATCCTCGGCGATACGAATTTTTCCGAAGTTGTCTCTTTAAATTGGTTTTATATACCTATCTTTGACATATTTTTATATTTTCGTTATGGTTTAAATGTCTGTTGTATGGGGATGAAATGGTTACATTTTGATCGAATTGCGATAGGGCGTTACGAAATGGCGACCAAATAAAATGGTAAACTCATCGTTATTAAAAAACTACTTAGCCAACTGAGTCCAAATTTCGCTCAAAAATTAAGTGTTATGTAAGAATAAACTAATTGTGCTGAAAAGTTTGGTATAAAGCCATGGTGGCGGAACAAAATGGCGGCATATTGAAATGTTTAAAAAATCAGTGTCAGAAAAGTACTTATCCAATCGACGAGTGACTCGAAATTTTCCACAAAAATCAAGAGTGACAGAAGAATAAACTGGTGACATTTTAGTATAAATCCAGTATACAAAACAGTATGCCGGCTCTATAAAATGCTTAAACATTCGGTAAAATTATCATTTCTGGAATAAAACTTTCTTTTTATGGACGAAAATAATAACCACAATTTGTTTTTTTTAAAGGCTATGTACATTTTGTTAATAATTAAAATATAAGAAAAAATATTAAGTTAAAAAAATAAAACAACTTAAAACATAATAAAAAATGGTATACTTGACTTGAAGTAGTAGTTATTATTTGACTAGGTATGTTAAGTAGATCATTGCTAGCATGTATGTATGACAGATATGGATTTAAAAATATTCAGATAAAAGGTTCAGAGATGAAAAATATTTATTCGTCCTAATTGATTGGTAAATATATGAATGAAATAAATGTATTATTACAAATTCCTATTTGCGCATGAACAAAAAGACTAGTTAAGAGAATTGTGACTTCCCCCTTGATAAACAACATACAATGTAACAAGAGCATATATATATATATATATATATATATATATATATATATATATATATATATTACCGTTACCTATATTTACATATAGGAGTTTCCTGATAACGAATTCCACCACAAATACAGATGAAACAGTTTATATACCTTTTATGGCAATAACTGTATACATAATATATACCTTGAAATACCTTTCTTGTTTCTTCATAAAACGTTAAAAAGTTAAGTAAATATTTTGTTAATTTCAATAATTAGGTTCTTGTTCAAAATAGTCGCAAAATAAAAAATATATATTTAACGATTGAATAACTTGTATTTCAAGTACAATCTGGCAACACGGAATAATCTTACTTACCGCACAACCTGTTTTTCTCTAAATAGCTACTGTAAACAGAAACCAGCAAAAGGTCGTTAAAAAAAAACTTTTTTATTTGTACCTACTTACTGGGGCAATGAGATTTTGAATAATATTTCTGTGTAGGTAGCTGTAACAATCTATAGAGAAAGATTTTCGGATAAAAGAACCATAAAATATAACGTACTTTTAGCAAAATTATGTTATTTTTTCCTTATTGCCGCCATGAAAGACGCTAGTGTACCATGTGGTTTGTAAAAAACTTGAGCTGTCGGTGCGGTTGTAGTTTTCGTTAGCGTGTTGTGAATAGGGCAAAATTTTAAAAACGATAAGTGATTTATTTAAAAGCATTGATTTACTAATTTTAAAAAATACCAATTAAAATAGTAATAATTAACCATTAGTTTTTGTAATAATCAATAAACATTTAAAATCTTAATATAAGGACCTAATCTAGCTAGCGTTCAAAAGGACTATTTGTGCAAGATTTGAAGAATATAATTGCAAAGTTTTCACTTTTCCGAAAAACTGTAATTTCACTTTCACCCTGTGGCCCTTTATATTATGCATTAATTTATTGATAAATAGCCATATGCATATAAAATCTGTGTTTTCAGTGTATGGAGGAATCCGTTATGAGGCAAAGGCCAATTTAACGATTTTGTTTTTATTTCAGTGTAACAGCTTATGATAGACTGAGAAAATGTAAATATTTACTTTGTTCTGTTCCTGCTGCAAACGTTACCCCAGGGTATCAATTATTTATAAAGTTTAGGATATGTTTAATTCTCGCTCTGTGCCTGTAAAGCAAGTAAAATTATCATCATTGGTATTAACGTGCCTATATAGTATTGATAAATTTTATTTAATGGATGTTCCTGCATTTTTTTATCTAAATTATTAACAAATATTTCAGCGCAAAACGGGTTTGGAGGATTTCTCATTATTCATTCGACATATAAAATTCATCATTAAATTCAAAATAATTTTGATCAAATCAGAATGAAAGGGCATCTAATATATCTTGTTTTAATGTGACATTTACTTTATATTTTGTGAGATTTTTGTTTAATTTCTAGCTATTGAATACGAAAGTAAATATATTTAACATTCTTTGAGACATTCATATTTTGAAAGATATTTTTTGGAAGATCAGTAATTCTAATTTTATGCTAATATTCTAATTTTATTTCCCTTGAAATTCAAGGTGTTTTTCATGGCATTTCTCTAAACGAAATAGTAAAACTAGTAAACAAATTTGCTTGTAAAAAAGTAAGTTCCGTAAAAAAACATTATTTCACTGAATTTAGGGATGTGTGTCTAGGAGCAATGGTTATGCTGTAATGTAATAGCGGAAACCAAAAATTATAGAGATTTTGTTCAATGTATATATTGAATATTGAACTATCGGCTAACTCATTTACATTTATTAATAAAGTTTAGCAAACTTTTCTAGCCGTTGATATTTTTACTAAAGTTTAGGATTTATTTGAAAAATATATAGTTTTTTTCAACACTGTTCAAAGTTTGAAGTTGTCCTTTAAATACATACTATTTAAATTCAGAGCAACGATCCGGTATAGTCACTAATAGAAGGCTCAAAATGACAACATTTAAAAAACTATATAACAAATAGTTTTAAAAGTAATTAACAGTGAAAATTTCATATGTCGTATGATTTATTTGTTGTATAGCTACATATGTTCTGTCTGCATTTTTGAATAATTTTTCTGCCGTTTGTATATGTATTGTAGAGAATTAGGCGAATTTGGCTTAAAATACTGCCTTGTGGGAGTCCAGTTATGGTTTTTTTTCTCTTCCGTTATCAATTCATTGGTGCGAATATAGACGTGACGAGATATAGATGCCTATAGGATTTAAATATCTTTCTTGATATCCTCATTTTGTGCATTCTATTAGATGGTACAGTATATAGAACATCATAAGATGCTCCTTGTATATCCAAAAAAACACTAAAATGAATTGGATGATTGGATTTTTGTAAGTCATTAAATTGGCTATAATTCTCTGTGTTATGTCCCTTTATTAAAGCTAAATTGAGTTTTTGGGAATAATTTAGTATAAATTATTCACCTAGAATTCTAGCTTTTTCTTCAAGATTATTTTATACGAGAATATATGAAGCAACAGCGATCGATCTGTAGGATGATGAGACTCTTAGTGGTGTATTACCAGCTATTTTAACAGGGAAGAAAAAGGTATTTCCAAGTTCCGATTGGTCAGAAAAACTCCAAAACATTTTTCATTAGATATTGTTTATTGAAATTTGCATAAATGTATTTTAAACTACTTCTCAGCATATTCGCCATTTAGATTGAGACATTCATCATAGCGTGTCATAAGCTTTGGTATAATATTACCTAGCAAAATGGCGTCGAACGTATTCACCCAGTCCGTACGTAACTTCATCATCGGTACTGCATCGATGGCCTGCTAATATTGTTTTAAGTGGAGAAAGAGATGATAATCACTAGGTGCAAGATTGGGGCTATAGGTTAGATCATCAATAATTTCCCATTTAAATTTCTTTAAAAGTTGTTGTGTGGAACAGGCAGGGTGCGATCGTGCATTGTCATGCAACAAAAGAATTCCGGAAGTAAGAAGACTTGGCCGCTTATTTTTTATGGCCCTTCGTAGTGTAGCACAGTAAGCAGCTGCGTTTAATGTTTTTGGTTGCTCCATAAAATCTACGAACAAAATGCTGTGCCTATTCCAAAACACTAAACATTTAACCTTCTGGTTGGATAACGCCTGTTTGAATTTCTTTGATTTTGGTCATCCGCTATGCTGCCACTATATCGACTGATTTATTCACAATATGGTTCCAGAATTCGTCACCAACATCGTTGTAGAGCTCCCAAAACGACATACCTGCTGCCAGCCGCTTTACTTTGTGTTAGTCAGTAAGCATTTTCGGTAACCATGTTCAACACAATTTGTAATATTGCAATTTTTCTGTCACAATTTTATGCAACAAAGATCGTACAATTTGTGAGAAATGAGTGGTCTATATGTCAACGACATATAAGTCATATATGTCCAAAGCCTTTTTATTTAGCAATGAAACCTTTTCTGACCAGAAATTTTTCAATCGCGCCATTTTTTCCACATTTCCGTTATCGGAACTCAGTTTATAGACATGCTAAGTATATTCTCTCCACTCTTTCGGTAGTAAATGGCTATCAGCAAATATAAGTACTATTAAATATTTCAAGAAGAATTTTTCTTTGCAATACCTGGCAATTTAAGTAGAATAGGGTAATGTATATTATGCTATCTACGAACTGATTTATTATTTTATTTCAGTGCTTCTTTTACACAGAATCACCTTCATTTAAATTTAGGTTCTTTAGCTGTATGAGTGGTTGACATACATATTTTTAAAATCTTCAATATTGAAATAGGATGTATTTCTGTTGTTTTCTATTTTTAAAGTTGATTGCTGATTTCAATACAGCTTTAATCTGATCTGTTAAGATCGAAAGGATCTTTAGATTTCTCTTTTTACCTCCTTGATCGTATCTGCTTTTTTATAATTAATTAAGTCTGATATATGGGGAATCGATTTGATTTTTACACTTACTACTTTATTGCACTTTTTTTTTTAACTTTTGAATTATTCCATTTAGTATTTTGTATCTCATAACTGCTATATTTAATGGGTTTTTGAATTTACAAAATTTTAAAACTGCTTCAACAAAAAAAAATCAATCAGCTTTGATTCCATTCAATTTTTGTGTCAAGTATGTAAGTAAATTTTGGTGAAATTGTTAATCACTTTATAATAGGCACGTGATCTAACCCAAAAGTATTATCCAGAGTAGTCCATTCTATTTTATCCTGTAAGAATATGTTCGTCTGAAGGACCCCGCACAGAATGTGAAGAAATTGGCCCTCACTGGATTTTAGTAAAAACTGAATGTTTTGTAGGGTTTAGTAAATCTTAAAATCTTAATATATAAACTTATTTTCAGTTTAGCCTCTATAATGCATCAAATACAAGGTGGAGCACCCCATACCCGTCAGTTTTAGCTGCTAAACGATACTTTCGTTTTAAAATATATAGGGTATATGCGGCTCGGCTAGTATACGCTTTAAAATAATTCGAAGATATTCAGGGTGCGTCAAAAATACGTGGCTACATTTTGTTGCATATTTGATATCTCCGTTGGAATCTAAAGTATATTTATGAAAGGTTACCTATGTCTAACTTTAACATACAAGATATTTCATTTCGCATATGTAAGTTACATCTCTATCTACCACATATCTTTGATAAACCTTGTATATCTCCAGATAGTTTCAAAATGTAAATCTATTCCATACATCATATTCTCCCGGTTATATCTAAAATGAAAGTATTATTTGGCAGCTGGAGAATGACGTGATAATTTCCTATTAAACACCAAATTTTATAAAATAATTCCATTCCGGACCAATTTTTTCACATTCTGTGCTGGGTGCAATTTCCTCCGTTAATTTGATATCATATTTTGAGATTAGGCTTCATTTTGCAATAAGGTAATTTTTAGTATCAGTTTTTGTACAGAAAATTGACATTTTCTCTTTACAAATAGGTAGAGATACTAGTTCAAAACTCTATATTATAAAGCAATATATTAGCAGAAATTATTTGTTGTTAAGAAATTAACTAATTTTAAGAATAAACGTGAAATACTTGTACCGAATAATTAGTCTGGCACTGTACTGGTAAAATTTCAAACCCTTCAGTTTTTTACTTTTACTGGGTTAGAAGGCTTATTTTAAATTAAACTCATTCAAGTAAAATATTGGCACATTTTATTTGAAATTCAATTACATTTTAAGTATGTGATTATTATACTATTTTAATAAATGTATATCCTTAGGTCTTATTTATTTTCAATACATATTCATGATTATTGTTTTTTTGCAAGTACAAATATGAGCTTTGTTTGCCAATTATAAAATCTAATGTGATGTTTTCCATGTAGATTTTTATTATCATTCAATAATAAGCTTTTAGATTTATTAACTAATATTAATAAAATAATTTGATTAAATAAAACCACAATGCGTAGTTTATTTACTTTAGATCATTTTAATAAAAGCATGTCTTTAATTTTATTTTTTACTTTTTAGCTTCCATGTTGAATTTAAATTAGCCTAGATTATTTTGTATGCAGTTTTTACATTTTTGACAATGTTTAATTACAATTTTCCTGCCACCGCCGCCGTTTTAATTTTTACTTCCCTCGCAAAAGGGAAGAATTGTAATCGTGAATAAATCACCCTCCGAAATGTGTTCAGATCTTTACGTTGATGTTCCCTAAATTCCGAAAAACATGTTTTCTCAATTCCATCTGTCTCTATCTATCTACTAAAACTACTTACCCGATTGATTTCAAATTTTGCTCAAAAATTAAGGGTCGTATGATGATCACCTGGTAATATTTCGGTAAAAATACAAAATGGCAGCCTAGTGAAATGTTAAAAAAAATATTACTATAAAACTACTTGTCCAATTTATCTCAAATTTTGTGCAAAAATCAAATATGATGTAGGAATCAATTGGTAAAAATTTGGTATGAATCCAGGATAGCGGAACAAAATGGCGGCTTAATAAATTATTTAACAATTCAGCCTGAAAAAATGACTTGATGGGCTGATTTCAAAATGTATCTTATAACCAGCTGTGGTGTAGACATAAACTAGTAAAACTGTGGTACGTATTCAATATGGCAGAAAAAAAGGCGGCCAAATAGAATGTTGGTAATCGTGAAAATCACCCTCTCAGGTTTTACATATATTTACGTTTTAGCGCCACTAAGTGCCAAAAATATGTTTTATCAATTCCGTCGGCCCGTCTGTCGGTTTGTCTGTCTATCTATCAATTCGCAACATAGCCTAAAATCTACCTATTAGATTGACTGCAAATTTGAGTCAAAAATTGAAAGTTATAGGGGAATGACTCAAATTTTGCACTAAAATCAACAATTATGTAGGAATTAACTAGCAAAATTTTGGTAAGAATCCAAGATAGCGGCTTAATAAAGTATTTAAAAATTCAGCCTGAAAAACTGGAAAAATTGTGGTACTAATTCATGGCAGAACAAAATGGCGGACAAATAGAATGTTTGTAATCCCTAGGTGCCAAAAAATATATTTTATCAATTCCGTCGGTTGTTCTGTCTGCCTGTCAGTTCAGGGCATAGCTTAAACAGTACTTATTCAATTGACTTCAAATTTTGGGCAAACATTAAGGGCTATATGGGGGTAACATTTTGGTAAAATAGAGTGTCTGTAATAATGAAAAAATCACCCTCTGTGGTTTTACATATCTTCACGTTTTAGCATTCCTACGTGCCGAAAATAAGTTTTATCATTTCCGTCGATTTGTTGTCTGGTTGTCTGTCAGTTCGCGGCATAGCTTAAAACTACTTGTCAGATTGACTTTAAATTTTACTCAAAAATTAAGGATCATATGGGGATTACTGGTAATATTTTGGTAAAAGTCGAATATGCCGGAGCAAGATGGAGGCCTAGCGAAATGTAAAAAAAAATTATTATTAAAAAACTAAATACCAAATTTGCCTCAATTTTCGCATAAAAATCAAGTGTAACATAGGAACGAACTGGTAACATTTTGGCATGAATAAAGCATGATAGCAAAACAAAATAGCGCCCTAATAAATTATTTAAAAACAATCCTGAAAAAAAACTACTTAATAGATTGCAAGCATTAAGTGTAATATAGAGATTAACTGGTAAAGTTGTGGTACCAATTCAAGTTGGCGGTGCAAAATGGCGGCAATAAACTTATTCAATTGACTTTAAATTTTGCATAAAAATTAAATGTAATATAGGGATGATATGAATTGGGGTCCCTAGATGTCGAAAAATATGTTGTCTCAATTCCGTCGGTTTGTCTACCAGTCTGCCTATTCGCGGCACAGACAAAAAACTACTTACCCGATTGTCTTACGGGGGAACTGCACGCAGTATTATGGATCATTTGCAAGCCTTCCGCCGCTACAATATTATGTGAAAAGTATAAGAGATATGTATTAGCTTCAATGTGATTTCAATAGGGAGATATGTATGGTTGGGCGCTAAATGGGATTTTTTATGAAAAAAATCTAATCTAGAGTTATAAAATGGAAGTAGATTTGTCCATTTTTGACCATTTTTCGACCACTTTTTGACGCAAATGCCGGCGCATATAATTTTTTTTCCACAAAATGGCGGTTTACCGCCTTGCATTGATCCTTTGTCTACGTAACTGCAAAATTTGAAATGGTAAATCGTACTCGTATCTTCTGCAGCGCGTGAACCATTTTGAATCCATTGTTAAACGAAATGTAATTTAAATTGCCTATACATAACACATTTTTTTGAGGTCGGACGTGCAGGAAGTTTTTTTTAATACGTAGGTACCTTTTCATCTTACTTTGAACTTGACTAGACTTTGCCGCTAGTTTTTTACTTTTTGCGTGCAGTTCTCCCTTAAGGGGGAACTGCACGCAGTAATATGGATCATATGTATTAGCTTCAGTGTGATTTTAATAGGGAAATATATACAGTTGGGCGCTAAAGACGAATTTTTATGAAAAAATCAAATCTAGAGTTATAAAATAAAAGTAGATTTGTCCATTTTCGACCATTTTTTGACCACTTTTTGACGCACATGCCTTCGCATATAATTTTTTTTCCACAAAAGGGCTCTTTACCGCCTTAAATTGATCCTTTGTCTACGTAACTGCAAAATTTGGAATAGTAAATCGTACTCATGTCTTTGTATTTCTGCAGCGCGTGAACCCTTTTGAACCCATTTTTAACCGAAATGAAACTTAAATTACCTATATATAACACATTTTTTTTTTAAATTGGACGTGCAGGAAGTTTTTTTTAATGCGTAGGTACCTTTTCATCTTATTTTCAACTCGACTAGACCTTGTCGCTGGTTTTTCACTTTTTGCGTGCAGTTCTCCCTTAAAATTTTGACCAAAAATTAAAAGTCATATGGAAATGACCACATTCTAATAAAAATCGAGTATTGTGAAACAACATGGCGGAATAGTCAAATAATAAAAAAAAATATTACTAAAAAACTACTTATCCAATTTAACATTTAACATCATAATAAAGAAAATATTTTTTATTTTTGGTTGTGTATAGACACTATATACAAACTCTCAGATTTTTTGCTTGGCTTCGAAAACACACTATCTTCACTATTGCCCTTAAGTGAAGAAATGTTATGCACAGGGGTATTTTAATGTAAATGTTTTAGATATATTCTCACATGACGTTTCCCAATTTAACATGTTGTTACAGTCAGTAGGGCTCACTCAAGTAATAAACAATCCCATTAGAATCTCGTCTACATCTGCCTCACTTATTGACCTTTTTCTGATCTCGAAATCTCATTTAGTAAAACACTGTGATACATTACCCGCTCCACTGTTGTCAGACCATGAATTTATTTTTTGTGATCTTTTAGTACCTAATACATCAAAGGAAATTACTTTTAAAAACAGAGACTTAAAGCATATTAATACTACACAATTCCTGGCCGACTTAAGTCTATTCCTTGGAAAAATAAATATGACGGTAATGATATCAACAGCAAAATTGGTTTTTTAAACAATACTAGATCTTCATGCTCCTATAAGAAAGGCTAGGTTTAGAAAAAATAATTATCCGTGGATATCCCAAAATATAAAAAAATGTAGAAATAGGGCTTTAACCAGATTTAAAAAGACCAAAACTGTCGCTCATTGGAAATATTATAAATCTCTGCGCAACTTGACGACTTTCACTACACGAAATGAAAAAAAAACATTTTTTGAATCTAGGTTTAGGCAGTCCGTAAATATTTCGCGGGAGTTGAAGAAATACAGTGTAGGCATTGCGAGCAGTAAAGTGGAAATCCCCGAGCATTTAAAAAATCCGGAATTAATAAACAACTTCTTTAGGTCGTCTGTACCCCAAACTCAAGGTAGCAGTACAGAGCTTATTAATTTTTATAGCAGTAATGTCAAAAATAATGTACAAAAACTTTATTTTAAAACGGTGCACAGAGATAAACGTTTGGTATACAATATCTAAAAAAAAAAAACAAAAGGACATGATGGTTTTAACATTGATATCATAGAATTCTGCTGCCCTTTCCTACTTCCATTTTTAGCACATATCATAAATTAGTGCATTTTAAACTCTGTATATCCAAATTGCTACAAAAAAGCTCTAGCGGTGCCTCTCTCAAAGATCAACAACCCGCAAGAACTTAAGAATTTACGCCCTATAAGTAGTTTGCAATATTTATCAAAAATATTAAAAAAAATAATAAACAATTTGAGCATGTGGAGCAAAACCGTATTTTGCCTGGAACCCAATCGGGCATTAAATGGAATCACGGGTGTTTCACTGGTGATTCTGGAGAAATAACGATTTTGGCACTCTTAGACCTGTCAAAAGCGTTCCATACTTTAGATCGCCTATTATTGTTGGCTGTTCTCCATTATATTGGTCTAAGTGAAAATGCTGTGAATTTTTTTAAGTTTTTTCCAAGATCGAAAGCAGTGTGTAATTCTTGATGGGAAATTATCCACTGAACTGTTCGTTGATACTGGCGTGCCGCGTGGACCCATTATCAGTCCTCTGCTATATTCTGTATATACTTCTAATCTGCCGAACGTTATTAAAAAATGCAAATCTCAATATTATGCAGACGGCACACAAATATATTTCTCTTTTAAAAAACAGGACATCGTTGAGGGGTGTCAAGTTCTTAATACCGATCTCAAAGAACTTTAAAAATTTTCACTGGATCATTCCTTACATCTTAATCCAAAAAAATGTTGTATTATAATTTTTGGTAAGAGGAATGATATGGATAGCGTTAGAGAGTTAGTTAATATAAAAATAGGAGACTCTACCCTACCGGTTAAAGATATTGTGAGGAATTTGGGCATTGTACTCGACAAAGATCTTAGATTTGAGAACTAAAGCTTCTATACAGTAATCGTCACGAATTACCAAAAAAACTTAAAATAATGCTTTGTGACTCCCTTGACCTCTCCATATTTAACCATGGTGATGTAGTTTATGGAAATAGTCTAAAAGCTATTCAGAAACAGAGAATCCAAAAAGTTCAAAAACTGCTGTTTACGTCGTATATATAGAATCCGAAAGCGGAAGCGAATATCTTATAAATTATCGAATGCAAGGTGGTTGAATATGGAGAATAGGAGGAGGCCTCACGAGCCATGTTATTATCATAAAATTCTACTCTTTAAGAATCCTCCCTACCTATACAAAAAAATAATATTTAGATCTCATCTGCATTACCTAAATGTTCGATTCCGTGGTACAATAACTCCACCTCTACATAATCTGCCATGTTTGAACGCTCTTTTACGTATAATATTGCCAAATTGTATAACTCTTGCGAATCATCTCAAATACCTCACAGCACTAAATTTCAGAAACCAACTTTTTAAATATTGTTTTGATAGACAGGCCACGATATAATAATAACTCTAGTTACAACTGTGCTTTTTTACTCTGCTTTCCTTTCTCTTTTATATACTCCCTTTAGAAGGAACATGTACTTGGGAAATATGTTTATTATATAAGTATATTTATATTGTAAGTATGTTGTTTTTAAGGTTAAGTTGATCAGGGTGGATAACACTTAGGTGCTATCTACATCTGGAGTTCGCAGCTAAAAATTACATACCCGATTGATTTCAAATTTTGATAAAAAATTAAGGGTTATCTGGGATGATCTAGCATTATTTTGGTGAAAATCCAATATGACGGCATAAAATGGTGGCCTAGTGAAATGTTAAAAAAAATTATTCCGGAAAAAAATCAGTCTAAAAAATTACTTTTTGGATATAATTTTAAATTTTGAACATTAAGTGTGATGTAGGAATTAACTGCTAAAATTGTGGTACTTTAAATAATGCAATTAACTTTAATATCTTGCACCAGAATTGGATATGATACACGGTACGAATTCAAAATGACGATGCAAAATGGCGGTCTTAAAAAATCAGTGAAAAAGAAAATCAGTTTATTTTAACTCATACCATAAAAATAAGTGTGGCATAAGTAGAAACTGGTAGAATATTGGTACAATTCCTATATGGTGGAACAAATGGCGCACAATAAAAATGTTTGAAAAGACGCGAAACTAAGTGGGGTTATAATAAATATAAAACAATAATATAGGACGTCGGCTGTTGCTCGGGAGCCGTTAATGACAGAACTTAAGGAAAACATTATTATAGACAGAAATCGCTGTAAATTATTTTCAAAAAAAAAAAATCGAAGAAATTGTCCATATTGCTCAATTTTCTCTCAATTTCAGAATTATTTTCAAGTTTCAAGCATTGTATTTCCCAACCAATTACGCACTTCTTTGCTTTAGACTATATTTGTTAATTTTCAAAAATAAAGTGGTGGGCGAAGGTCAAATATTTTTACTTTCAGATGTAGATATCTCTGTTTTCGATGAACCGATTTTATTCAACTTGGTGTTAAAAAAAAGTGCTTTTTTTTGCTCTATTCGTGGAGTGATAAACTGTTCCGTAATAACTTTGTTGGTAGGCACTAGATGGCGCTGTTTCAGAATTCTACAAATATTGCTGATTTTGTCAAAAAAATCAAGTGGTATGCTATGACTTTTATCTCACAATTTATTTGGTAGTTATGAAGAGCATTGAATAGTGTAATAAAAAATTCAAGTCCACATTTGAATTAAGAAAGTTGATGATAATCTCTCGAGTCCGAAACGTTGGATTGGAAAATTAACCTTGCAAATTTTGTAGAGGAAAAAAAGTAACAATGACAAAGTGGAAATTATTTTCATCTCTCATTCCAATTAAATCCAAAATTTTAGGAAAACCAGAAAACTGAAAAAAAAAAGGCTCCAATAGAAACTTTAGTAACATTGCATAATTGCAAAGAACAAAACTCAACAAAGGAACAAAACTTAAAATACTAAAACTCAATCTTATATTCACGTAAGCCTCGCCATAAAATAGCCAAAGCTAGGGCGATGCAGGGCAGGACTCGGTTTGGGCAAAAAGATTAAACCGAATTCTACTTTGCTTCAGTGAAACAACAAAAAAAAGACAACGAAATGAACTAACAACAAACTATTAACCAATATATTTAAAATTACTGAAAACTGCTTGATAAAAAGAATTAGTATATGCGACTCGACCTACTACAAGAAACGATTTGGTGGACCTTCCAAAGTATCTTTACAGAAGAACTAGAGGCTGCAGTCCAATCTACACAGGAAAAATTGCAACTTTGTTTTGACAATGACAGCCGGAATTTTGAGCATTTGTGAGAGTAATTTTAAATATATTTGTCGTTAATTTATTGTTATTTGCAAGTTTATTTTGTTTTTTTTTTGCTGTTTCACTGAAGCAAGATAGAACTCGGTTTAATCTTTTTACTCAAACCGAGTCCTGCCCTACCTCGCCCTAGCTTTAGCTATTTTATTGTAAAGCTTATGCGGATATGAGACTGAGTCTTGGTATTTTTTGTTTTGTTCTTTACAGTTATGCAAGATTACTAAAGTTTCTTTTGGAGCTTTGTTTTTTTCCAGTTTTCTGGTTTTCCTAAAATTTAGGATTAATTGAAAATAATAATTTCCACTTTTTCTCCACTACAAAACGGCAGGGTTAATTTTCCCATCTGACGTTTCGGATTCGAGAGACCATCGTCAACTTTTTTAATTTAAATGCGGACCTGTATTTTTTATTGCCCTTTATAACTACCAACTAAATTGTGATATAAAAGTCAAAGCGTAAAATCAGTTTTATTGAAGGAATTCTGACACAACCATCTAGTGACCACTAACAAACTCATTACAGTACAGTTTATGGCTCCACGAGTAGAGCAAAAAAAGGCATTTTTTTTGGCACCAAGTTGAATAAAATTTCAACCACAACAGAGATCTACATTTAAAAGTAAAAATGTTTGACCTTCATCCACCACTCTATTTCTGAAAACCGACAAAAATGGTCTGAAGCCAAAAAGCGTGTAATTAGTTGGGAAATACAACGCTTATATTTTCAACATAACTCAAATTTGGAAATTTAAGAGAAAATTGGCATTTACCCTTTCGTGTTGCTTTTACGCCCCCTAGCAGCCTTTTAAACTTGAAAATAATTTACAGCGATTTCTCTTGGTTGATTTATCTAAAAATCTTTTTTTCTTTAAGTTCTGTCGTTAACGGTTCTCAAGCTACAGCCGACGTCCTCTACTATTAGACCATCCTGTACGTAGCAAGTTAATCGATTGTGCTAAGAACTCCCAGATAATTATTTTCAGTCGAAGAGGACAACTATATCAATCCTTTGATTGCCATCTCAACTTTTTTATTTACGATAGTGAAACTTTGTACATATGTAAAATTTCAGCTGAATCGAGCACTAGAAAGTGCAAACACTCTAAATGTAAACAGTCTCTCCCATATATTTAGCATTGCCGAATTAACATCCCCATGTGATTTCATAGTGTAGCAGCTGCATGACCAAGAACATGCCTACAGCTTACTATAAAACATAAAGTGTACGTACCTTTAAGTCTCAGATTCGTGAGCACCACTACGAATTTGCACTTATTAAAATAATACTAAACGGTTAATCACTCCTGCACAGTTCATATCAATACAACAAATAGAACTGCAAGAAAGGTAAGGTAATTTTTGTTCGATTCTATTTGATTTGTTAAACAGAGCATTTCGTCGATCGACAATTTTTGGCGGCTTGAAGTACATAGTGTTTATCTAGGAGAAGCTAAAGTTTACGTTTTTCTTAATAACATCAAGCAAAGTAATACCAAATTTCTGGTTCTTTCTTTTAGGTACAATTATAAGCGGTAGAAAAATAATTTAATTTTGACTGGAGTTAAAAACAACTTAAATATAATTTCTTAGAGCTTTTAGAAAAATAATTCTAATAATCCATTTTTTATAATATTAACTAATTCTGTTTCTGAAATTAAGTTTTCAGTAAGTACGTTTGAACGTAATGGGCAGATTTAATGCTCAGCAAGTCGTTTGCGTTAAACAAAAAACTACAAAAGCGTTGACAACATCTTTTAAATTGCGAGACGGTGAAGGTTAAATTTATTCCAGACAGCTGTAAATACGTTGGGACGGCCTTCAAATTCTATTAGTGAAATGTAAAATAAACTTTATTAAAGCCTACAAGAAGAAAAATTAAGACTTAAAAACAAATAAGCGGTTCATTTTGGAAAGTAGGACAGTTCTGATTGAAGTGTCGGAAACATTTTAAGTAAATCAAAGGATTTACTTACTTAAAATACTTTGATTTAAGTTCTTCAAATTTATTTGAAATCAGAACGATGGCTTTTGTTTTTGAGTTCAATTTTAAGCCTCTGCCAAAATTACGTTCCTTTCTTTGCTAGTTGGTGTTAAGGGGCCCTTTTATTTTTTATTTGCGTTACCATAAGATCAATTTATACTATCATGCTTTTTTTTAAAATCATTCCTAACTCGTACGTCACAACTCAAGATCTCAAGATCAACCATGAACCTTTATCATTTAAGACCTAGAATAAACAGGCAGGTATAAACCATTCGGAACCCCTGCATAACCACAAATTTGTTGATTTATCAATTATAAACTAATTTATATAGAATGTTTACTAAGTAGTGTGACATTTTATAAAATTTGACACAAATGAGATTTTAACAGTGTTCAAAAATAAAGTAATTGTAATCTAAAATTATCTTCAGAATCGCCTCCTTAAATATTCGGCTATTTAGGAAACTACGTGAATATTATGAAATGAAGATGACAGTACCAAATATTTTATTTATTAATAAAATTTTACAATTTTCTTCAATTTTTCCGATGATAAGTAAATATTTTTTCTTATTTGACAAATCTTTAACGAAGGTAGGGTAGAGTGCTGTAAGAGTGCGCACTTAGCGTTAATTTACATTTAAAAACTAAAATAACAACATTACTATTAACATTTTTTTAATTTAAACTCTTTGGTATTTCAAATACATAACTTAAAAACTAAATCAAAGGTATTATTAATATTATACAAAAAACTAACTAAAAACTAGAAATATGCAAATGCGCACTCTTAAAATAACTGGTTTGTAAGAGTGCGCGTAATTATTTGTAAGAGTGCGCAGATAATTTTACATGCAAAAGTCACAAATATATGTCCCTAAGCCAGAATACGCAGTACATTTTTCATGCCACCATTCACCGCATCTTATGCACTCAATCCAGTCTTCAGTTATGGGCTCCTTAAATATTTCATGGCACAGAGGGCAGCTCCACATTTTTTTCTTTGGAGGATTCGGCTTGGGTTTCTTTGGACTTGCCTTAGGTTTCTTAAATGGTCCATGAAGAGCAAGTAAAGGTTTTCGTTTCGGTTTTTTCTTTTCTTCCTCTTCTAACAACTGATCTTTAAAAGGTGAGCTGCTGATTATTTCTGACTTCTTGCTTTTGCGATTTGTTGCTCGAGGAGCGTCTGATTTTGGGAATGGCGAAATTGAAGTCAATGAGACAAAGGAAGCTTTCGTTGATTCATTGTCGGAGCAGGATGGTCCAGGTGAGAATGGAATGGCGGACGTTTCAGATACGGCACCAGCATCATGTTTGGTCTTAATGAATTCATCGAGCTTCGGTCCAGCAGCTGCAATTTCAGTTGGACAGTTTTCTTTATCAAGTGTAGCAAATTCTTTCTCAGTTATAGCAACGGATTCTGCAGCAGAACTTGTGCTATCTAATTGGTGTGTTGACGACTCGGTTTCTGCAGAGGACGCTGTGGCTGAGTTTGCAGTTGCTGGATTTTCTCTTTCGGTGACGTGACTGGCCATAAAGTCAGCCTCAGTAAAAGTGTCGGGATTTAGAGGACATATTCCTGTTACTTTAAATCCTTCAACAGCATTTACCATTGTTGCCGCTTTAAAGTATGCTGGTGCAAATATTGAAGCGATCTGATAAACAGTTATTACACGACCTGGATGGTTAGTGAGCCATTTTTCACATTCATTTGAATAAAATTTCTTCAATGGACTAAAAAAGCACCGGTCCAAGGGCTGCATGCGGTGGCTGCTATGAGGTGGCAGAGTCAGTGCTATAATATTGTTTTTTCGGAAAAAATCAACTGCCTGAATTGAGCAGTGTGACGTGTGATTATCCATGATCAGTAATATAGGTTGCTCTTTTGTGGGTTTTGCGTGGTCCCTAAAATGAGTCGCCCAATCAACGAAAAGTTCGCTGTTAATAAAGCTGCTGTCAGATACCATTCCAATTGAGGATGGCGGCGCACCATCTAAAAGTTCGGCCTTCATCCTTTTTCTAGGGAATATAAAGATAGGAGGTATAAACTGTCCACTCGCACTCATTGCGCAGACAACACATCACATTTGTACCTCTCTCAGCACTAGATATTTTGTTGACACATCTTTTGCCCTTTGTAGATAGAACTTTTGGAGGTTTATTGGGGACGGTTGAAAACCCAGACTCATCCATATTGTAAATCGCATGTGGTGGGAACCTATATGTCTCCATCAGTTTCTGAAGATTGTTGAAAAATCGCTCACATTGAGGCCGATTGAACCCTATAGCTCTTGCAAGACTTGTAGCAGTGGGTTGTCTCAAGGAAACATCACTGTTTCGTTTCATAAATCCCCGTAACCATCCCTTGCCTGCCATTTTCGATGTTGTATTAAAACGATGGGATATGTTATTTTTTTCGGCAAACTCATAAGCCAAGCCTCTCACAGCTTTTGCCGTTAAGCCATAGAACATGTTGTCTATATCTATTATGTATTTTTTTAATTCTTCTTCCATTTCCTTGGTCAATGTTATATCAAACCTCCCCAAATTTGTAGCGACACTTGTTTTTTTAACCTTTTCCTAAAAGTACTCTCCGCCATACCGAGTGATGCTGCTACTTTTCTTTTACTCTCACCACCATCAACTCTTTTTCGAGCCTCTTCCATAACTTCGGCCGAGCATAGAGTTCTTTGCGAGGTTCTCTTTCGTGATGACATTCTGTAACAAACCAAATTACGTTATTTTTAAACATAAAACTATTCCATTCCTGCCCAGTTTGTAAGAGTGCGCGCGTACTCTTACAAACCCTTCATTTGCGCACTCTTACAGACCGGGCATGAATATTAAAATCGAAGGCAGTAACGCCATCTCGGTTATAAGATACGAACAACCGTACCTTAGATGGTTGGCTGAGAGGTTAACTAAATTAACAGTGAAATATGTACGAGTTATTCTAACGTATATTAATGCAATGCAGTTTACAGGATGGA
The DNA here is from genome assembly GCA_030620095.1 of Kuschelorhynchus macadamiae. Classification (NCBI taxonomy): domain Eukaryota; kingdom Metazoa; phylum Arthropoda; class Insecta; order Coleoptera; family Curculionidae; genus Kuschelorhynchus; species Kuschelorhynchus macadamiae. The sequence continues at coordinate 226,070 of JAUTXW010001058.1, forward strand.
AAAATATTTTAAGAAAACAATGTAAATGCTTCAAACTTACCTGAAAGCTTTAATAACTGGATTTTTTGATGCACAAATTACTAGCGTAGTTATAACATCGTATTTGACATTAAGGAACTGAAGTTAGTCGCAAATCGATGGTGCGTTCCAAAATATCACAAATGCGCACTCTTATCGCCCGCGCACTCTTACAGCACTCTACCCTATGTATCTGTTACAGTTGATATTTTTATTTGGTCTTTCGAAACTACTTAAATACAAGTGAAATTGTTTCTCTGTCATTCTGTTGCATATGAATGACGTTTAGAAGTTACAGGTACAGATTTAGATTGACTTTCCCAACCCTTTTGTTAAGCTTTTTGAGCCAACTTTTAACTGCATTAGTAGTTCTATGCCTTTGCAAGAAAAATTATTCTCTAGCCATTACTCGGCGAAATAATTATTCAATTTGTTCAACTGGGCGTTAACTGATATTTGAATTTATGAAACTCGTAATGTATTCTTTGATTAATGTGCAAGAGCTGAACACATGCGAACAGTATTCCTGGTATCTTCGTTTTCCTTGCAAGCTGTAATAAGTTCTAATTCCTAAGTCCTAAGTGGATATTGTTTTATTTATATTGCTAGAAATAGGTCTTAAATTACAATAATCCCTTTTTCATATTCAATGTGTACTTCTTTAAGTACAATACGGGTGTCCTATAGCGGAGCATCCTTGTGTAAATAGTTATTGTCCTGACTAGTGACTGCCATTGACCCGACGCGAAGTAAGTAAGTAACTATTTAAGCACGTCCGTAGAAAAGTGTTTTTCTTTTTATTTGGAAGCAAACTGATATAGCAGGAACAATTGTTGTTAGGTTAGTGCTTCCTAGATCTACATCTATATAGATCGATTCTTGACAAAACATCGTAAGTGACATAATTGTTTTATTATATTAAACCCATTTGCAACAAAAACAACAATATTCCTGTTAATTTTAGAAATTCTACGTTTAAAAATACAGCAACACTATTAAGTAACGATTTTTAAAATATATCGGTATCTTGTTGGTTATGTTTTAAAAACTTTTAAGATAATAAAATAATTATGTGCCTTAAGACGTTATTTCATGGGTGTGTGCATTGGTATAGTTGCTCAAAAAGGGGAGTTCAACATTTATATGTTAAATAATTCGGCTCCTTTTGTAAACAAAATTCAATCTCTTTTCCTTTTCGAGAATTTCGAAGATTGTAATTCCTTTGTCTGTACAGTGTCTCTTTAACTTATAGAGTGTAGGTATTTTAACAATCAAACGAAGTCCGACATTTTCGATTTTTCTTAGTTGCTACTTGTAGATCTGGAGTAAGCTTACAAATATAAGACAAAAGACGACTCAGATGTGGAATACTATTTATATTATATTCATAGCTTCATCCTAGCGACAGGACGCGTCGACAAATTGAAGTACAGTTTCTGACATTAGAAAGTTTTTACTTTAGTATGATCATTTGTCCCTCGTTGTTGTTGTTGATTTTTAGTCCTTCACGGATAGAAAAATAGAGTGTGTTTTTATTCCGGGTGTACCTCCGTTCACTACTGTATATATATATATATATATATATATATATATATATATATATATATATATATATTATAACATTTTTATTTCGTCACTAGAAGTTAACTGATAAAAATCCGTCCATCCGTGTATTTTCAGTTGATTTTAAAAATAATGCGACTGCCGTGCAAAAACCGCAGGAACTTTCTGCTTAAGGCGAGGTAGTTGATTCGTCGTTGTGTAGATGGCAATTACATTGGATCTACAAGTGAAATATGCAAGTAGCGTATTGTCGGTTGCATACAGTTGCTGTTGCAATTGATATTTCCGTGTTTGTTCTAATTGCCCTTAGAAGAATTTCCCTTTTCCTTGATTCTGGGAACAATTTGATTAATCAATTTACCTAGGATTTAGTTTGTTTATTTAGTTCCTTGAGTGCATTAGACCCGTTTATTAGGGTACTATTTGTCATCAATGATGACGTACTGACCTATCCCTACCGCTACCTTGACCTTTGGAGAGGGTTTCGTTGTCGCGAAAGAAAATTTCACTCTCTATTAAGTCAAACGTCGAGTGCAAAAGTTGTTCGGCAATCTATCTGTTTGAATACAGACCATCTTTTGCGATTTTGACCGCCAATTTACACAAAAAGGTTCCTTCTTTACTTTGGTCGCCTTCTACGTTGATATTTTGTGAAGAAACCTTTTAGCTCTTGCTCCAGCGAGGATTTATTTGCAGAAAGACTTTGAAAAGTTATGAGATTTTTGAAATTTTGGAAAAACCATGACCCCCATGGGACCATGGAAACCCTTTTCTACCTAATAAGGTAAGCCAACCCTGAATTATTTTTACATGAAAAGTGCTACATTCAATTGTATTTTTTCTTATGTATTTTGCAATATTTTAGTTAAATGCTAATGGCTAGTAGCTTTCCATGCTGTCCCTAAGGCCGTTTTTTATAAAAAATATATTTTTTATGCTGTACTTAATCTATATTAAGGAAAAAATACAAGCTCACAGAGCTATTTTATTTAGTGAAATTAGGTTATAGTTATTTTCTCTTGCTAGAGACGGAGCCACTCATGGTCGTCCTTTATTATAATTGAATTTAAAGAAAGTAATTATAAATTTTATTTTAATAGGTTATGTACTGTCGGTAAATATTATTTTAAGTATATTAAAATTGATAATAAACTATGCTAACTGAAAGTTTATTCCTTCATTACAAAAAAACTCTGTAACCTCAATTCACCAATTTAATTTACAATGTACATAAAGTAAACAGTATTTAGCACATATGTGATAATATTCTTTTTTTGTTATTACCTATAATTCCATGCCCAAATTAAAGTTACAAGTAAATATTCTTAATAAATACCCTTGTAAGAGTTTAGAAACCTATTAAGCAAATTGTATAAACTGTGTACCTTTGTGTAATTTAGATTTTTCCTTTTTCTTAACCTTTAGGAGGTTATGTAATACTTGTGTGTTGACATTTTGCATTGATGTCTACCAGGATTTAAGGGTGGTTTATATATTATGATTCTTAATTATTTGGGCTGTACTGTGGTTAATGTAATATCAATAAATAAGTATGTTGCTTATCTTTATATAGGTTGTAGTTAATATTATCATGTATCGAAGTTGGGTTGTACAAGCATAGTATTCTGAAGTTCATCAATAGATTGCCTTAAGTATATTTGTAATTTTATGAGTTTAATTGAAACTGAGGTGGGAAAATATTCTTATATTTTTTGTTTGTTTTCAACTCGGTGCGTGGTTCTGGGTAATTAAACTGTTATATATATATATATATATATATATATATATATATATATATATATATATATATATATTTTATTGGGGCTAAAAGTTTAGACGTATCTAATATTTTAGGGTTTGTTAGCCAGTGTTTAAAACCTGGAATTGTAAATTGCGGGTGAAGCAGGAGCTTTTACCTATGGCAGACCATAGTATTTTGTATGTGTCCTGATTTGCTGATCTGGAGATGTCTTCGTGAAGTTACTTTTCAATTCCTTCTTCGATGTAGTGCCCTTACATTATAGTTTGACATTCCAAATCACGGCCATTTATTGATGTTTAGATAAGTATCATAGTTTTAGAATATTTTGTATTGCATAACTTATTGATGTGCATTGATATTGTCCCTTGATGATCAATTCTATGCCTTATTGCCCTTTTATATTTCATATGGGTCTTAAAGTATGCTTTCATTTTTTATAATCACAAATATATTGCATTTATTGGTCATGACAACTACATTAAAATCATATTGGTTCTTATGATACAATAATCTATCGGCTTTTGTGTACATTCTGCAGTACATATGTGATTGTTTTTTAACATACTGTGTAGCAGCAACGTGTGATCATACCTTGAGGTTATATTAAGATTAAGATGTAGCTGTGGCATACCTTTAACCGTTGTCTATCGAGGAGTATTATTGACAGGTAGTACTGCATATGTATGCAATGTTATATTGACTTTGTTATTGTGTATTTGTTGATTGCTTAAGCAGTGATATTTTGAATTATTAGCCTGCTGAATTTGAGAACTTCGTATAAAAATAAAGATAAATATTTGGTGTAATCAATGGTCGAGCGGTCTGATTAACATATAATGTTAGTGACTTGATTTAAGATTTGATATAAATTAATTTTTTTTTATTTCTCATTGGTCTTACATTTTCCTCCTTTTACTCTCTTACTATAAATTTAATTTAAATTTGATTCATGTCAATTAATTTACATAATCTTTATAAATTTTCACTGATTGTTCAAATTGGATGCAACTACAAAGTTTCCGGTAAAACAAAAATAAATAAATATCTCATTCATTAACAGTTATAATTTTGCAGCCTCTGTTCTTACTTTTATAACACATAAGCTGATTAAAGCATAATAAATATTAGCCATTAAAACAGCTCCTTAGGTGACTGATTCTATTGAACATACGCATACATTGCATTTGTTCTGGGTTTTGTGGCTCGGTTAGTTATTTCCACTGAACTCCTTTTATATTTGATTGTTTACATCTAATAATAGTTAATATATTTGATTGTTATTAATAATTTGAATATCCTTATCACACTTTTACATCACTTATTTCAGCATATGAGGTCGGAAAACTGATCTGATGGCTTATTAGCACATTATTTTGTCATATTCACTGAACTTCTCCTAAGGTTGATTGTTATATTTCATTAATATTTTTTTTATTGTAAAATCATTTTAAAACTGCAAAGCTATTTTTTTTACTGTGAGAGGGGTACTAGATCTGCTAGAATTCATAATAAATGTTATTTGTTGAATATAGTTAGTTCTATTTTTGGTTTTACCTAATTAACTTGATTGATTTTCGTACAGTGGTATTGAGGAGTGGTACCCATATCAACTAGGACAGTTCGCAGTCGACTGGTACAGAGCTGTTGGTACCCCTAAATTGAAATAAAAGTTTAATTGTTTTTTTATTTGTGTTTTATTTTGTTATTATTAATTAAAAGTTCTTAAGTTTTATAAACAATATTTTATTTCTTTAGTTTGCCTCTAGCTGCTCAGTATAATGCTAATGCGGAGGCACAAGGGGTGTGAGTTCGATATTTTAGATAAAGATTTTAAAATGGACGCCAGGTCTAGATGACCAAAAGATAGAATATAAGAGGTATGAAAAAAGATATATATATATATATATAGATACCAAAATCAATAACACCTTTATCAAAAGTTCTTGGCCTTAAAAGATATATGTAGAATAGCAGAAATATATAATTTCTTCTTCTTCTTCTATATATATATATATATATATATATATATATATATATATATATATATATATATATATATATATATATATATATATATATATATATATATATATATAATATCTAATAAGGAAAACACTAGAAATGTACTTCAATAATTTATTTTAAATTCTTCTTTTTTTAGAAGATATCTAAAAAATACAATTGCCCTATATTGCACAACCAATCTGCTTTATTTTTACAGAAATAGACAAGCATAAATAAAATCTGCTTTACCTTTGCAGATGCACTAAAAGGTAAGTCATAAAGTAAAATTAGAAAACTTAGTAGTCCATGTGATGCTCAAAAATGAAATTTAGAAAAGTTTAATTAAAAGATAAGATAATTTAAAATTCAATATATGCCAAAAAATAATATTACCAGTAACGATTTACATTAGTAGTTACATTAATCAAATATACCTTATAATCAAAAGAGAGCAATAATCAAATAAATGTAACTAAAAATGATAAACCCTGAATAAAGTAAGGTACGATATAAGAACAGCAGTTACCCTTACATATGTCTGAAAGCCATATAATAAGAAAATAACTATAGGTGTTTTAAAATGATATGTATAAGCCTTAAACAAAAGTTAAGGAATCGTAATTAAAATATATGTTAAGTATTTAATTAAGATCAAAAAATTTTAATACTGAAAATTAATTTTAGTATTAAGATAGAGCTGAGAGATAAAATTATAAAGGCAAATTAATTATTATTGAAAATAAATTAAGAATTAATATATATTTAAATTTTGAAATATCTTGCAATTGACAATAAAGTAACTATAAGCCAGCAAATACAATCAACTTGAAATATAGAAATCATTACATAATAACACCAATTTCTATTAGTCGATAAGCCCAGTTACCGTCACATCAAGGCATTCTAGAGAATCTGTATTAAATTTGTGTTGGAGAAGAAAATGTACACAAAGTATATTTATAAAATAATTAAATTTGTTTTAATGAATTTTAGAACAAACAATGCTGTGCAAATGATATCGATTAACTGAAACGCACACAAATAAATTTAACTAGATAGAAATATTAATATAAGATCACTAATTTCTATTAGTCAATAAGCAAGAGTAATCAGAAAATCAATGCACTTTAGAGAAACTTTATTTATATTTATATTTAATTTTAACTTGTATTTAAAAAAATTAAATGTATAAAGGTAAGTACTGGATTTTTAAGTAAATAGGTAGGTAAATTTAGTAAAAGTATTCGAGAAATAAAGATAATTAATCACACAAAACTATCTTACTATGGACTACTAAACAACAAAAACTGAATTATAAGACATTCACCCTTTTTGGTAATCAGTACAATAATCAAGCTCGTTTTTCGACGGCAAGATAAAAATAAGATATCTATGATCTTGTATCAAAGTTTAAGCATAGATTCCAAATGTTTAGCTAGCTAAAGAGAAAATCATAACTAACAAGTATAAAATCAATAATTGATTTTTTACTGATTTTAAACAAATTCTCAAAATTATGCTTGATAGGCCTAAAAATTATCACTCAATCAAGAGTGTATTTTTTTTATACTTAATGTTAAACTATTTTTACCATAATGACAAATTTAAATTTAATTTGGGAGATAAATATTTTAATTTTCAAAAGGACCTTATAATTAATAATTACGTACCTAATTAAATTTCAAAAGAGACCAATATTAACTTTTAAAAAGTAATGTGCTTTAGAAAAATATTATACAGAGTACTTAAAATATAGTAGAGGTAATAAAGATATAATAAATTTAGTCACTAAAGATAAATAGCTTTACAAAATCTGGAAATTTATTTATTTTTTCCAAATTTCAAAGTATTTTGCAAAATATAATTTTACAGGTATAATATTATTTAAATTTTGAAGAAAAATGCAAAAATATATTACATATGTAATCTAAATATAAGCCAAAAAATATATTACAAAAGCGAAAAATGTTGGAATTTCAACGTTTCAAAATCACAACAAAAGGCAAAAATATATTACAAAAGGTACTTAGCTTGCAATTAAAAGTGGATATTCCAGAGAGTCCGCAGTCAGAGCCTCCAAAACGCTTCACAGCAAAGTGGTCAATTACCACGGAGTGTTCCCAACTAAAATTCCCAATCTGACATTTATATCTGCAGGCAGAATCCTCCACCGCAAAATGGATCACAGATTCCAAGAATGGACAGGAGTCTCCACCAAAAAAAACTGCTAAGCTACCTTAGTGCTGCTTTCCTCTGAATCCAAATTTCACATTTTATAGGTTGTTCAAAAGATGGTCATCATAAAATCCAAGAAGGGGTGAAAAGTAGAGAAAGAATTAAAAGAAAGTAGGAAAGAGTGAAAGAATGAAAGCCTGAAAAAGAAAAAATATCCTGTAATGGTGCCAGGTGCAACACCTAAAAATTTCGGGAATAGTCTATCAGTTTTTTATTTACCTGATGGTCTGGCTTTCTTATCGGTCGGTCCCTAGCTGCTTAAATCCCATTTAAGGTATACAAACTTTGAAATTTAAATCCAGCACATGCTGTATGCAAAAAATCACATCACTTCCAAACGTTTGTCGTACGACAACTCATTTCAGGAACACAAGATCTGACCTCTACAGATTCAAGTTAAGAAAAGAGAGCGCCTTTCTCACTTCAATTGGTTTTATTGACATAGATTCATAAAAAATTGTGACCTGACAAACAGGCTAAAATCTCAATTATACGACTCGACCAACAAATACACACGCATTCCGGGTTGCCGAAATTCGTCGCATCTAGAAATCAGACTGCCCTCGCCAGGGTAGGACTAAATTTGTTTCCATGTTGAATGCAATTTAACGTTTTAATTATGAACAAAATTAAAATTTTATATTATTTAAAGAAACCTTTTCGAATGTCGACTTTTATGAAATATAATAGAGAAGTTGATTAAGTTTAACTAATTGTAACATGCATGTCAAAATGCTTGTTACAAAATATAAATCGAACCGGAATCTCCCTGAACTGTCGGTGATTTGCACACTAACTTTACTGCCTCTCTTCCAATTAACCACTTGTTAGAATTTAATACTTTAAATTATATTAAAACTTAAAAACACATACTCTCTGCTATCAAACAGAGAAATATATATATATATATATATATATATATATATATATATATATAGGTTTATATTTACAATCACTAAGAAGAAACCCTCTATTTATGCAGTTAAAGTTTATACACCGAAAGAAATAGTGATTTTACATAAAAAAAAACGTTGTAATCGAGTTACAAATGTAATTTCACGTACTTTATACTTTTAATACTGCAAAAATAAGAAAATAAATGTAAAATTATAGTTGAAATTTCCGTCATATTTTCAGTAAAAATTCAATTAGTTTTACTTTTAAAACTGTAAACATACATATTGTAACCGTATTTTTAGATTACTATTATAGTATATTTTTTGGTACCTAAAAATTCTTTTTCCTTGTATAAAACTAAGTTAGTTATTAGCGAAAATATTTACTTCTCGCTCAAGTTTACTATAAAAACTAATTACAGACACTAAATATATTACTGAAAATTTGTATGTAATTTATGTAAGAATACCTTCTTGGTTTTTATGAGATTTGGAGAACTAAAAATATTAATCCTTACTTAAAAATGTTATTAAAAATCTCATAAACACCGCGCCTTCATTAATTTTTTTAACGACACTAATAGAGATCTGTAAAGGCCTTATAAAGTAAGCGTTTCAGTCGTATGGCTGAAGTTATTGTTAAAAAATGCTATTTTATGTTCGGTTTCAGTTCTAATTTTCCATTTGTAACAAATTTAAATAACAAATATGCCAAATATACCGCTTGAAAATAATGATGGCTTTTAAACAAACATAAAAGAGCATGCTGTTAGCAACAAAAGAAGGTAGGTATGGCTAATTCGAAAAAAAATCACAATTAGTTTTAAAAAAATATTTTTTATGAAATAAAACTACAACAAAAACAGATGATAACTAAAAATATTGAAATCAAGTCGTTTTATGAAAATCTTATAGTATAGTGAATAATGCATCTAATGTTATAATAAACGCGTAACATGTCTCTAAATTCTTACCTACTTTTTACACAAATCCTGGACTTGAACTCAAAAATTACTATCTCCATCGATTATTTTTTTAAGACATCTAGTTTTACAGGATATGTTGTTTTTTTCACTAAAACGCGCACTGAAACACGTTAAACCTAAAAATAGCCATGCACTGCCAAACGGAAGCGATTAATGAAGAAGTATAATAAAAACGTAAATATGAGGTTAGATGTTAAAATGTATTCTTCTTCTATTTGTCTCTCGCTTTGACTAGCGTTACGTGCCACGTTAGGTAAAATTATGACAATTCATGAAACAGTACACCAACATTTGAGTAAAATTGGGATGCATAATGAATTTTCACGGATATCTGGTAAAAGTACTTTCACAGATGTTTGGTAAAATCGCGAAGTACTTAATGCACTTACATTATGAATTATGTTTATTTACATTTAGTAGTGTAAAAACACATTATAATAGTAAAACATTGTTAACAATCAAGTAAAATTTTAACTAACTTAAAATAACAGAACCCATTTATTACTTTTACAGTTAAAATTATGTAATTTTAGCCCAATTTTTTACAGTGTACTAACTATATTTGCACGCGAAATGTAAATTAATCGACATACAAAGTTTTGGGGACCCCCCGAGTTTCGACACACGACTTGAGAAAACAACCTTTTTTTTAACGAAATATTCTTGATAGTTGTGTATTCAAACATTTTAAAAAACAGAAAATGAGACTATTGAATATTTTTGATTTTAGTTGTTAAGGTTTACTATGTTATTTTTAGAAATCATTTTTATAAGGTATGTATTTAGGGTTTGTCTAATTTTCTAGAAAAATGCTCATTCTACCCAAAAAACACAAATGACAATTTTCAAGTAATTTTAGTCGGTTAATACGAAAAAGCTTATTTAAAAAAAATTAAAAATAAACAGTGTCGTATCATTAAGTTATTAAAAGGGAATGGTTGCCCATGCGCACGCCAGTGCCTCACTTAGTTTTCTTCTGTTCGAAAAAAGTAACACCTTAAACACTTGTTTTACATACCAAATTTCAATAAAATATCTTAAGGGATTTATGCTTGTTCGGTATCGAATGTTTTATTATATAAGTCAAAATTGTTGTACTTAAGGTTAATGACAAAATGATAGGTCCGTCCATATATATATACACTAAGAGTGGAATCCTAATTTAGAAATTACTTGTCGTTAATATATTATTTTTTAATACAAAATACTAATATGTGACTGCTACTCGTTTATTGAGTTTATTGCTTCTATAAATTTGATACAATTTCTTTCTGATGTAATGCAAAACTGAAATAAAGATTTTGCGTAAAAAAATCAAACATTTTGAAAAAGAAAATGAACATTGAAAACATATTACAACTGTTATGTTTTCTTGCAAAATAGAAAATTGTCTTTACTGAAGTTACTTTTTTACTTCCCTCTCAAAAGGGAAGTGTTTTTAATTTCTAATTAGTTCAACTAAATGTTATCTCATCTTTCTTCTGACATTACATATATACATATATATATAAATATTTGAGGTAGATATTCTTTTGATGATAACGGTATATTTGCAGTTATCGCTTTTATATTTGTCATGTTTATTTTTATAAGTTTTAGTTTACTCATAATAAAATTGGCAATAAAATATGTTTATTCAAAAGTTTTTAAATATATATACTTTGTTCGATATGATTGTATATTTATCTACAATATTTATTATTAATTAATTTAAAACAGATGTGCTAAATATGTGTATTTATTGGACATGCAAAGCTTCCTATACCTAAATTTGATTTAATTCTAAAATAACATTTTTTATATACCTTAAATATAATCTATAAGATATTTAAAAGATTGGTCATATGATGTTATATAACAAAAAAATGTATGTATATGTATTGGTTAATATTTTTAGAATGCTTGTCATTTATTATTAATATTCCCCGACATATTTCATAATTTTGTTCGGTTCCAACTTGCAAACATAAGTTACCGCGAGTAATAGGTGCCGACATGCTAAACATAGAAATGATGAATTCCGACCACGTGCCATATCAGAAAAAATCGAATTTGATAGCTTTTAATTTGTGAGTAAGAGTACTAAATACTTTAACTAATCATAGTAAGAAGAATCGAAGTAAAAAATAAAATTGGAAGAAAGAAGAAATCCTGACTGACAAACACAAAGGTTGGACAAACACCGACCGAAACACTGTCCATCAAAACAAGCATATCGGTCAACTCCAGCAGAACTGGCACGTAGGAGGATGATGTATGTACAAAAGTAATAGTCATACGTTTTTAACAGAAAAATAATCGACAAATCGATAAGTTTGCCTTTACCTAGAACTTAACTAGTACAGAATTCCATTACGTACACAAAACACAGTGTACAAGCAAACAATTATTTAGGAATAACTATACAAATCCTATAAAGTGTAAATATAATTTCATTTTTAATTTATTACCAAATTACTATATAGATTCATAAAGTGTATTCTCTTTGCGCCCATTTATTTACACACTAAAATTTTATTAGTTTCACTCTGTATCACAATTGATTTCTGTGCTTCCTGAGGTCCATTCGATAAGTAGTCTTTTTAGGGTGGGAGGAAATACAGTTCAGGGCGTAATGAGTCTTGTCAACAGTATTATGGACTCATTCAACAACAGGTACAACTCTGTTTGTATTATGACTTGAGCAAGGCCTTTGACTGCGTATCCCACGAGTTTCTCCTGAACAAGTTAAAGTATTATAAATTTAGTGAAAACAGCATTAAGTTGCTACAGTCATACTTAAAAGATCGGCAACAGGTGGTCAGGGTCGGTGTCGCTAATGAGAAGAGGTGTGGATGTTGGGGTACCACAGAGTTCGGTCTTAGGACCTATCCTTTTTTTAATTTTCATAAATGATCTACCTCTGTACGAGCAGGGTTCACAAAAAAAATACACTCTCTTTGCTAATGATACAAGTCTATCTTGCTCTGGCAAATCATTGCAGGATGTAGGGGAGAGGATTCGTGGTGCGCTGTTGAGAGCTGAGGCTTGGTTCAATGCAAATAAGTTGTTACTTAATGGAGATAAGAACCAGAGAATGACTTTTGCCTTGAGGGACCTTGAGGGTGTAAATGTGGATGTTACTGATGTTCAGTTCCTGGGGATATATATATATATATATATATATATATATATATATATATATATATATATATATATATATATATCCAATATGATAGACGTTTCGTTTTCGATTTTGTCATATCGAGCAATCTGTTATTTCAGATCTCCCTGGGTACAAGCCTGCCTGATCAGGGTAAAGGCCCAAAAATCATGATCGCAGGAGGGTACCCTGTGACATAATCGAAAGCAATTCTTCTTGTAGGCCGTTTTGTAGCTGCAGAAATTATATATTGCTGCTATTCTACATATATCTTTTCCGGCCAAGAACTTTTTATAAAGGTGTGTGAAAGCGCATTTTTATTGATTTTAGTATCTACTCTCCGCATGATAGTGCTAGTGCTTACTTTGCCAAATTCCTATGGGTTTGCAGCCGGAAACCACCGGAGTACAATAGGTGGCGCTAAGTATTATACTTAGCATGTAGTACTGTTCCAGTATGATAGACGTTTCGTTTTCGATTTTGTCATATCGAGCAATCTGTTATTTCAAATCTCCCTGGGTACAAGCCTGCCTGATGAGGGTAAAGGCCCATAAATCATGATCGCAGGAGGGTACCCTGTGACATAATCGAAAGCAATTCTTCTTTTAGGCCGTTTTGCACCTGCAGAAATTATATATTTCTGCTATTCTACATATATCTTTTCCGGCCAAGAACTTTTGATAAAGGTGTGTGAAAGCGCATTTTTATTGATTTTAGTATCTATATATATATATATACATATATATATATATATATATATATATATATATATATATATATATATATATATATATATGGATGCTGGAGTAAGGTGGGATACTCACGTTGGTAATCTCTTACCCCAGTCTTTTTATTCTCCGGAATTTGATAGGGTCGGTGAGCCCCCAAGTTGTTAGAATGGCATAATATGCGCTCTTCCATTCTGTTATGTCTTAAGGCATAATAATGTGGGGATGCGCATTGCATGCAGATAGAATATTTCGGCTACAAAGGCGAGCTGTTAGCATTTTGGCTGGATTGAAATATAGAGATGATTGCAGAACTGAGTTTCTTCGCTTGCATATTCTCACGCTTCCTTCTGTATTTATATTGGAAAATGTCCTTTACGTAAAAAAGAACATATGCGAATATACTCGCGCGACAGGATATTCATTGTTACAGTACCAGAAATAAAAATAAGCTTATTGCCTTCTATTGTAGAGTGAAAAGATGCCAAAAAGACCAGATTTTATTGCAGTAAAGCTATTTAACAAACTACCTGCCGTGAAAGAGCTTCTAATTGGGAAGTCCTCTTAGTCCCTTTTTTTTAATAATTTTCTCCTCAGAAGCCATTTTTCGAAATGTGTTGTTTTATTTTTGTTAAATTTTAAATGCTTTGAATGTAATTATCATTGTAAATATGTACGTTGGAGGTTTGCTGCTGGATAACATTTATATTCTCTTATATATATATATATATATATATATATATATATATATATATATATATATATATATATATATATATATATATATATATATATATATATATATATATATATATATATATATATATATATATATATATATATATATATATATATATATATATATATATATATATATATATATATATATATATATATATATATATATATATATATATATATATATATATATATATATATATATATATATTTTAATACATTTTAAAGTGTTTTTGAGTGTAATTTTAAGTGTTACTATTTGAATGTCAGATAATAATTATATATTTTTTGGTTCATGACGTATGTAATTACATCATTGTATAACGACATGAATAAATTATCTTTATCTTTATCTTTAATAATCATTTTTTTATATATTTTGTGAGGCCGCCATTTTGTTTCGCCATATTTAATTATTACCACTCAATTCACCATATGGCTTTTAACTTTTGCTCAAAATAATTTCGATTAAATTTGGCTATCTCTTACAAGAAATGAGAAAAACCGAAAATTTTAAAATTTCTGAGAACTGATTCGAGTGATTGAAACGACATACCAGGAAGAAAAAGTGGCAGAGCTATAATTCTTAACCAAACTTTGACTAATAAGCAAAATTTTATTTTAACATTAAAACACTCATTATCAAAAGCATTTTTAATGAAATTGTCCTAACTGTGTTGCTTTAAAGTAAGACAGGCTTAAAAGTTATAGAGATATTGGGAGAAAATCCACCATTTTGATAAAATTAGGATAGCTGCTAGACAATTATTGAAATTCAAAATTCCGAAAACAAGAGTATGACCGTAGTGATTATATTGAAACATGCCAAGACAGAAATGTTGTTGTCTAGTTAAGGTGAGGTTCTTAAACTACTTTTGACTGTTATGCAAGGCTCTCTTTAACACTTTATTTATAATTAAGAATGAATTAAAATTCAACTAACTTTGAAATCCATATACAGAGTGTTCCAAAACGACACCTCTGGCTTATTATGGGAGAATGTTAAATGCAAATAATAACATTATTAGAGGATATTAAATGAGTGTTAAGTTATATTTTGAATGTAAAAAAATAAGTTTTTATAATGGCGGTTGCGATATCATTAATTTTTTTTCAGGGTCTTACCTATTTCTCCGCACATTTCTCTTATTTTTTAAGTAACTTTTGTTTGAAATACATTTCTCTAACTCGTTTTATTCAAAAGATATAAGACAATATACGAAAGTATATAAGAAATTTTGGTTAACAAAAAATCGAGTAGTCCATGGAAATCAAGTGCTTTTGTGACAGTTAATGAAATTGAATTTATGTCAAACTATTATTGTTCTTTGCTTGGATATCCATTACTAAATTTGTAATTTTTGTTAATGATTACTGACGCAGGAAATGTAGATTTGTGGTTAATCTATGGCGAGTGTTCAAGCTAATTTTGTTATTTAATGAAAAATATCTAGAGATCTTCAAGTCTGGAAAGAACCTTGCCACAAAACTAAGAGGCGTTTTGCTCCAAAAAGCACGCAGTAGTTGTAGTTTTACAGAACTTTGAATAATTTTCTAGAAATTCTATTCGGCACCCTGTTTGGCTCTAGATTTAAAAAGTACGTCTGCGCAAAAATGTTTAAAAGCAAATGATTATTACTAATACAAGCTGCATAAGAAGCAATTTTACTGCGGGAATAATGATATATCTGGATTATCAGCTTTTTAATCATATTCATTGTATGACGAAAGCAGGTTTGTAAGCAACGATAAACCATATCGTAAAAATGAACATTATCGCAATGAGCATTTTGGTATACATGTTTGGTATGGTATAATCGTCCACTTAATTGAGTCTTTCTTTTATGAAGATGCGCTAAATAGAAGTGGGTAATTCTTGCAGAAAGATCTGCGAGGACTGATTGGAGACGTTCCATTGCAACTACGAACGGCCATGTGGTGTCAATACGATGGCAAGTTCCCACATAAAGCAAGAGTCATAAAGGAATACTTAGGTAATACCTATGAAGAAAGATGAATAGGAATTAATGGTCCAACGCAGTAACATGGGAAAAGATAGAGAAGAATTAATAGTCCAACGCAGTGGCCTTCAAACTTGCCAGATTTATTGTCTCTTGATTTGGAATGCCTGTTACAGTTTAAGGCCATAGTAAGAAAAGTCAGGCAAAATTAAAAAAATATGTTTAGAAGTCGGAGAGGACATCGCAAATATTAGGCATTAGGTTAGTTATTTTTTTTTCTTACTTAGTTATTAAATATTATTGGGAAATTAATTATATTAAATGTTTGTTGAATGTGTGTAATCATTTTTAAAACTTCCAAATATCTAAATGGAGAACAATAAAAAAGTTTCTGTTTTACTATCACAATTGTACTTTATTTCCGTGGCTTACATGGGCTACTCTCGATGTTTGGTTCTTATACAGTATTTTGGGATATTTTCAAAAATGTTGTTTTATAACTTTTGAATAGAGTTAAAAATGTTTCTTTCATGTAAAAGTAATTCAAAAAATAAGAGTTTTTCAAATGTACAGAAAAATAGGTACGGTCCTAAAAAATATGATTGAATTCACAACCGCCATTTTGAAGGTATAATTTTGATAAAAATAAATCTTTTTCAATACAAATATACTTTAGTATTTAATACCCTCTATGCATATTTTGAGTTGCACTTCCTGTTTCCCATAATAAGCCAGGAGCGTCGAGTTTGAGACATCCCATACATGCAATACATTTTAATGTACCTACAAGAATAATTCAACAATAGCCGATAGATCTAGATTGGACTGGTTTTCTTGACCGAAAGATGAGCTTGCAAAGTAACTCAATTATTGTTCGTGCGCGGATCAATTTAACCTTAAATTAGCAAATCTCCCAAGTCGGGAGATGTACCTCAATATATGCTCAAATTACTTTTATGGTTAATAATTATAATTCATACAACCAATTTTAAAGTATATGTTAAAGCATTTCAAATTTTTTGCGGAAAATCATTCGCAGAAAAAGATTCAACATTTCTATTTTCTTTAATACTTACTATAGGACCAACCTGGTAATACCCTGAATACTTCTAAATTGGTCAAGCTATCACGTAGTCATCGGGGTAGTAAAGTATAAGTAAAAAATACATAGTTAATTCAGAACCTCGTTCTTTTTTTGAAGCGGATTAAAGAAGTATTTTGTGGATACTTTTGAGAAAACACAATTTAGATACTTAAAAAAATACTAGTAAGGTAGGCATCGTAGATCTTAGATAGTCAACAGGAATATGTAGACATTGTAAATAATTAATTAACCTCAAAAGTATCTACCATTATAGGAAATATCCAAGATACTAAAAATTATTTCAGATACTATAGCAATACCGTCAGATAATTAATGTGACGTGTGCGAAGTTGGATGTGATCTCGATCATATCTCTTTCGAATGTTCTTAATATCTGGCAGATATAAAAGATCTTTACTAGAACCTAATTAATCATTGTAATGTCATTTGTCCCTTTAACCTACTTTATCCATGGAAAGTATAGACATTTATAACGTCCTTTTGTATTTTTTAAATAAATTTAAACTAAAGTTCATTATATAACTCCATATAAACGCTTATAATGACAATTTTTTGCCTTCCGACTGCCAAAAAAACGGCCCGGGAGCTACAAAATAGTGGCATTCTTAAAACTTATTTATCTTTTATGATAATAAAATGAAATGTTGCAGGCTTGTATAGGTAATTAATATATAATTTTAACTATAACATCATTTTTAGAAATATTTATAATTAATAATTAACAGCAAAATTTATGGTACGAGCGGAGATCGAACCCGCACCTCTGGATCACTAGTCCATCGCTTTAACCAAAATACTTCTATTACATCATTTTCATATGTCATTAATTTCTGAGTTTTTACTACAAAACTTAAATTTTAAATGAAACACCCAAATAAATAAATCATTTTTGCCACAGTCACAGTCTACTAGTTGTAAAAATAACTAAAAAAAATTGTACATATAAAAATATCACAAATGATGTGTGGGTATCCTTAGAATATGGTAAATTGAAATAACTAAAAATATATAATTGGTAAGCTTTTAATTTAAGTCTATTACTAAAGTTTTCCTCAAAAAATTAAAAAAATAAAAGTTGATGCTTAGAGATCAAAAATGTATACTTATATTATAAATCTTAGTAAATATTGAAATTATCAAATACCTTTATTCTTGACACAAAACATTTTTTATATCAATTAGTAAATTGTATAGCGTGGGTAGGGGTTAAGAGGAAAAAGGGTGAAATTATAAAAATATCACGTTTTCGAGTTTTTTATTGGAACAAAGTTGAATTGAACTAATTTTAACACCTAGGTTTAAGTCTCGAATACTTTAAATCTGACGCTTGCAATAAAACTTTGTATAAACAGAACTAAAAAAGACGAAATCTTATAAAAGAATAAAACTGAAAATTATAAAATAATATTTTATTCCATATTGAAAATTTGACTTTATGAGGTCGGTGTCAAGCAGGCAGTAAATAGATATCACACTCGTGGTATATATGTAGACACTCCATACATGTTTGTATTGGGTGACTAAGTAATTAAAAATTAGTTTGATGTCATTTTCATACATTTTTATTTGGTACTATTTTATGCGATCATATTGGATTCCTACCAATATTTAACCAGTTTCTTTCTACCTATGCCACACTAGATTTTTGGGCATAATTTAAAATAAATTCTCGAAGTAGTTTTTCATTGACACATACCGCCCTTTTGTTACGTCATGTTGAATTCGTAACAGTTTATCCCATTTTCACATTTAATTTTTCTGCAAAATTTCAAGTCAATTGAACAAGATTTTTTTACCTTGAATATTTGGCCGCTATTTTGTTTCGCCATCTTAAAATCGCACCACAACAATCTCTATATCACACTTCATTCTTGCACAAAATTAATTTTTAAACATTGTATTAGGCCGCTATTTTGTTTTGCTATCTTGGATTCAAATTAAAATTTTACCAGTTAATTCCTATATAACACTTGATATTTCTGCAAAATTAGGTAAGTTGGATAATTAGTTTTTTAGGGATATTTTTTTTAACTTTTTAAATGGTTTTCGTTTACAATCATCTTGTTGTTATGTTAGAGTGGTGTATTATTTGAAGTTACGATCCAGTAAAAAACAATTTTGTTGTTGCATCCTCAGGACACATATATAGATTTCATATCCTGCATGAAACCCATATTATCAATTTTTACCTAGTCAGTTGTTCTGCAGATATTTCCAAACCCCAAATAATACACCACCCTAAAATAACAATAGGAGGATTTTTAACGAAAATAATTTAGAAACTTAATATCTGGGAAATATCTGCGGACCAACGGAGTAGTTAAAGAGTGATATGGGTTTTACGCAGGATATAGAACATAGGTACGTGTGTGTGTCCTGAGGATGCAACAATAAAGTTGCAATACGGCGACAATTTTAAAAATGCTTTTGTTTTTTTACTGGATCCTAACCATAAATAATACACCACTTTAAAATAACAAGAGGTTTGTTAACCAAAACCATTTAGACCCTTCATATCTGGGAAATATTTGCGGACCAACGGAGTAGAAAAGACTGATAATCTGGGTTTCACGCAGGATATAGAATCTACGTGTCCTGAAGATGCAACGATAAAGTTGCGAAACATCGACAATTTAAAAAGAGGCTATTTTTTTTACTGGATCCTTACTCCAAACAATACACCATTCTAACATTACAACAAGAGGATTGTTAACGAAAACCATTTAGAAACTTAATATCTGGGAAATATCTGCGAACCAACGGAGTAGGTAAAAACTGATAATATGAGTTTCATGCAAAATATAGAATCTGTATGTGTGCTGAGGATGCAACAATAAAGTCGCGAAACTCAGACAATTTAAAAAAAAACTTTTGTTCTTTGTTATGGGAATAATACACCACTCTTACAAAAATTGTTTAAAATTGTTCCGCCATATTGGATTTCTACTAAAATATTACCAGGTCATCCCCATATAACCCTTAATTTTGGATCAAAATTTGAGGTCAGTCGGATAAGTAGTTTTTAAGCTATGCCGCGAACTGATAGACAGACCGTCGGACGGAATTGATAAAACATGTTTCTTGGCATCTAGGAACGCTAAAACGTGAAGATATGTAAAACCTGAGAGGGTTATGTTTCACGATTACACACATTTTATTTAGTCGCCATTCGGTTTTACTAGTTGATCCCTATATCACAATTAGTTATAGCACACGATTTGAAATCAATCAAGTAGTTTTTCCAGACTAAAATTTAAACTATTTTATTACGCCGCCATTTTGTTTCGCCATCTTGGATTCGCACCAAAATGTTACCAGTATCAACACAATATTTGACTTTTTTGCAGAACTTGCGATACTATGGATAAGTAGTTTTTTAATAATAATTTTTTGCACATTTCACTAGGCTGCCATTTTGTTTCGCAATATTGGATTTTTACCAAAATGTTACCACGTCGTCCCCATATGACCCTCAATTTTTGACCAAAATTTCAAGTCAATCGGGTAAGTAGTTTTTAGCTATGCCGCGAACAAACAGACAGACATACCAACTGAATTGAAAAAACATGTTTTTCGACATTTAGGGACCCCGAAACGTAAAGATCTGAAGAAATCTCTGAGGGTGATCTTTTCACGATTACAATATTTACCTTTTACGAGGGAAGTAAAAACATCTGTCAGAAACATGCCCATTATGAAATATGCCGAAATAAAAATAATGCTATTTTCAATATAAAAATTGGTGTTTTAGTGTCGGAGTTCTTGTATAACGGATAAACATTAACCTTTCTCGGAATAGCGAGAATGCTCATTGCATTTCTTCATTTATTTCGTTAGATGGCGTAAATTCCACTCTTTAATCGACTTCACCGGGACGGTTATACCAATTTGAATAAAATTTTCAGAAAGCATTCAGAGTATTTCGACAGCAAGCATATTAAAAAAATAAAAACGTGGGAATTCTAAATATTTTTCTGCCTAAGATGCTTTAATATATTACAATGAAATTTAGTCAACTGGAATTAACTAAAAAAGTTATTTTGCCGCATCATGAGGTATATAACCCCCTAGGGAAAAATATATTTTTTCGACAGGTTATTATAAATCTTAATGAAAGTTTAAAATATAAAATATATCTATTCCTCTCCCTAAACATTTCTTGTGTCAGCGAGAGAAGGGTACAACAGGGGAGGGGAAATTGATGGGTAAAAGAATATTATTATAAAAATAACGTGTTTCTTATGGCTCACCATCAATTTTACTAATCATTTTAATTTTGGACAACATGTATTGCTGCTTTTCTATTAACATTTTTTAATGACGCTTTTTATATAATATTAGTATCGTGATTCTGCCGAAATTTCGTAATTATTGGACCCAGTAGCTACTTGTTTAAAGCTGATCTCTGTAATAAAATTCCGTATAAAAATAACTAAAAAGAATGAAATATTTTATTTTTTTAAAATAAAAGCGACTTAAAAAAACATTAAAAAGTTAAAAATAACATTTAATTTCTTCTTGAAAATTTGACTATGAAGTCCGCGCCAAACTATTAAAGACAGCACATAGACATTATACTCGTGATATATATTTATAGACACTCATTACATAAATGTCTTTTTGAGATTAAGTAATTAAGAATTAGCTTGCACCAACTTTATAAAGTTAAATTTTAATGGAAGGAATAAAATTTAAGAATAAAACTATAAAAATGATATAAAACATAAGTGATATACTGTTCTTAGTTTTTTAGTTTGATGAAGTCGGAGGTAGACTTTCCCGTTCAAAAAAGTAGATATTTTTCAGTGTTGTTCCTCGGGTATTTTCACAGTGGACCCAGAACTAAAAACTATAGATTAAAATTTTAAGTCTTTTAATTTCCTATTAAAATTTGTGGCGTAAAACTTAGAAAATAGTTTCCTTCTTAAATCATGAATCCGCCACTACAATATCGTAATTAAGAAATAAAATATTTTTCACTTTTTTTGAAGTTTTTTGATAATTTGATAAACATTTTTACGGAGAGCCATTGTTTTGAAACCCATTGAAACTTATTATAAGACAAATATTTTGGATTACTGAGTAAGTTTCAAAAATGGGATAATATAAATAGAGTTTTCTATTTAAAATTTCAATATTACTAGTGAATTTCGATAAATCGCGCAGTATAAAAAAGTTTTCGCCAGACAGATAATTAACCATCATAGTCATAACAAAAAATTCAAAATTTATCTGTTTTATTTACAAATGCGCCTACCAAACCATCCATTGCAGAATACCCTGTATCAGATCTGGGAGTATCTAATATGAAATTTTGCAATAAAATAACTAAGTTACTCTGAAATAACTTAGTTACTGTAACTTAGTTACTTATTTAAATATGGAAAAAGTATCTTGTAACTAGATACTTTTGTTGAGTATACTACGCCTTCTAACATTTTTACTCCGATATCAAAAGAAAACGTAGCAAGCTATTGTTATGGGTTTTGTTAGTTTTAGTTTACTTACTTGCTTTGCAGTAACAAACTTTGCTTTTTATAAATCCTATAAATAAGAAAGCTAGGTTTACCTAGAATATTAGATTTTTGAAATACATACAGTTTTTCTACCAATTTATTTATTTCTAAAGGTGATTAATATTAAGTTATAGGGTTTAAAGTATTAAGTTAGTTGGGTAAGTAAGAAAAATTTGACAAGAAGCTAAGTGGCATATACAGGGTAAGTTAACAAACAT
This sequence comes from Kuschelorhynchus macadamiae, assembly GCA_030620095.1. NCBI lineage: Eukaryota > Metazoa > Arthropoda > Insecta > Coleoptera > Curculionidae > Kuschelorhynchus > Kuschelorhynchus macadamiae. The sequence continues at coordinate 248,942 of JAUTXW010001058.1, forward strand.
GCGTTGTTTATGCTTTATAGATTTGGCAACAAAACACATTTGAAATACTGTAGTGATCAATTGGGAAACGTGTAAAATATTTTCGTGTATATAGGTGGGTCAAAAAAGAAGTGCAGCAAAAAGTATTGCTTTTTAAATGGAACTTCCTATATATTAATAAATTTTTTAATTCTGGGTATAATTTTAAAACTTGTTTCTTAAAGGAAAAATATACAGGGATATTGAATATAAATTTGACTACCATTTAACTTTTTTGCTTTGTTAATTTGTTTCCTGCTATGTTATTTTCAGTAGCTACTGTGATTAAAGGAAATAAAAATAATCAGATGGATTGAAAAACTAACAGAATATACAGATCTCAAAAAATACTAGAATTTGCTATAGGGGATACTTAATAAAATTTGATGTTTTGTGATAATCTGATAATAAGTTAAAGTAAAAATACGCTCAAGTGCCGATTAAAAGAAAGCGTATATTTTTCAGTTAAAGTTTTTTTAGATTTAAACTAATTTTATATTTTAAACACACCTTACTGCAAATGTTTTATTTTATTCCTTTTTGTTACCCTATGTAAACTTCCTCCTGACAAAAATAGACACGGTTAAAGACGACAAATCTAACAAAATGTTAATAAACCAAGCGGTAATAATAGTTTAATAATCTAACCTGAAGGTCCCGCAAAATACATCAGAAATTCTACCACTTTTAATATCAACGCGACCCTTTAAATATACAAATTATATGGATGTTAAATTTTGTTCAATAATTCATTTTCTGATTCTCATATGATAAATATGGTGGTATATAAAATAAAAGCTCATAAAATTTTGAATAAAAAAAGGTTCTATTCACTTTTTACGTAACACCAGCACTATCGCTATATCAGCCACTTTCAGCTGTCTGATGCGTGTCTTTAATTACAATTTATATTCACTGGCGTATTGCTAGGTGTGCTATGTAGGTTAATTTGCTCGGCGCGTATCATTCAGATAGTGCCGGTGATACGTAAAAAATGTACAACACCTTTTTTGTAGAGAATTTTATAAACTTTTATTCTGTCATAATTATGGTACAACAAAAAGAAAATAAATTAATGCACAAAACCAAGTTCTTGTATCTAATTTGCATAACTAGGGAGGTGGTTGTTTTTCGCAACATTCTAAATCTAACTATTAAACAAAAGAAAATATTGTTTAATTTTTTCCACTTTTCACAATGACATGATATTTTGACTCATCGCCCGGAGTATAACGTACTATTTAGTTTAAATTAGTTTTTCTCATACCCTTTGCACTAATTTTACGAGTTTTGATGTTTATTTTTGTTACGTGTATTTCAGTATAATAAAGTAATATCCTCAGCCCATTTTGTGATAATTTATTTGCTATAATAGAAAAGCACTCTGTTGTTAAATTATATTATACGTACTATAAATGTCCAATAAGTACCTGATAACGTATTTAATATAGTTATTCTACCTATGTTAAACCTAGAAAACAAAATATCCTTTTAGAGTAACTAGTTACTTTTTAAAAGTAACTTACAGTTACTTTTTGATTAAATCTATCTTTTTGAACGTATCTAAGATACTTTTAAAAAAGTAACTTGTATCTTGGATCTAGATACTTTTTTTTCAGTATCTATTTCAGCTCTGCCATGTATATAGTCATTAACACTGGAACATGCTTTGTAGAAATAAAATAGCTGAAATACTGCAGTAGTAATTATATTAGTAATTAGTACATATCAAAATATCAACTTTAAGATCTAAAGAATATTGCTAAATTGAAATATATTCTCCATGGAATTTCTACTTAATACATAAAATCGCTTTTAATTTTCTTCGAAGTATACCAAAAGTTCATATTTAATAACTTGTTAGTAGCTGTCTAGTATATTTAAATATGCTCAAATTGCAGGAAATATTTATTATCAATAATAATTTCTTTTTACCGCCTCTAAACACATTTCTCGCAATAAATTGTTTTCCGCTTTTGTATTATAATCCTGGTTTATACAACCAGTTTTATTTTTATCTTTTAGACCCTCGAGCTATAGAGAATGGTTATATTGCTGAAACGGATTGAGAATTTTAATTAAATTTAATGAAGTAATAAACATAAACCATAATTAAGGGAAGGGTTCTCAACCGATAATGGGATCGGCACTACAGTATACATATCGTGATATAAATTTAAGCACCGGAAATACATTAAATTGATTTAAAAAAGGTTTAATATATTATAATTAAAAAAAATATGATAAAAAGAAATCGATATTGGCTTCCTTTGTTTACTCAAATTTTAACATTTTGGCCGAAATATTTTAAATTCCCTCTGGACAGTAACTATATTACCGATAAATTAAATTGCTTTTTTCGCCAGTTGTATTTGACACGGAGGAGTAATAATTTCCATTAATAACATAATTGTCCCCATGTATGACGGAAATAATGTAAATGGTATTGAATGATAGAAAATCCAAATGTACAGGACCTTGATAAAATTTAATTAATTAGTTGTAGGATAGAAAAACAATATTTTAATCCATATTTTCGTTTCTAGCAATAGTTAAATCGCTTATAAGTATACAAAAACCAGTAGAATAGTGCAATGCTCTAAAAACACCACTGTCTACCAGATCATGACAATGTTTACACTACTGAAGATTTTAAAGATACTTTACCCCAAGCTAGTTTTTACAGAAACTTCACCTTCTATTACTTCTAGTACCTATATGCTTATATACTAGGCTTGAAGATATCTTATTTTTTAACGACGAATGACTTTTAGAAAATTTCTTCGGAATTTAGTATTAGTCGCGCACATTGAAATGTAAAGAATGAGTCATGTATTAGGTACGATGACGCCCATTATTTTTTTAAACGGATTCCTCTGTGCATTGTAACATTTTGAATTAAAAGAGAGAAGAAAAAAACTGGATACTTATGCAGGCTGTCAAAACGAAACGGTTGAAATTACAGCAAAACGAATTGCACATCGATACCTTAGTTTCATTCTTCCCATGGCATATTGTTGAACTGGAAAATCATAGTGTTTGTTAGTTATATTATCTGAACCTGGAAACATTGTGGCGGTTGCTGTTTTATTAATCCGACGACTAAATCTAAATAAACTTGGAAAATGACCCCTAGACTTGTTAAGAGAATTTATTCATTTAAATTGTCAGAATTTGTCGTATTGAGCCTTGTATTCTAAGTGTACACACTTGTATTTGATAGTGTTTTATTTTTTATCTCCCTTGACCAATATAACGGTTGGTTCTGCATCTGTGGTAGCCGGCGATGTTGAATATATTTTGTACATAGACGTTATTTGTGTTCTGATCCTCAAGAAATATTTATCGGCATCAGTTGCAGAGAATTACCAGAGTAAAAACCATTATCTGGTAAATGATATTGCCTTATGAAATCGTAGAAGTTGTGCCATATAGTTGTGGTAATAACTTACATTATTATGGATACGAGCAATTCTGTCGTTGGCTTGTTTTATCCTGTAAGTGATTTACTTGGCTGTAAGGTAGCTGACGTGTGTTGGTCTCCTCATGTTGGAGTTGGAATGGGTTGTTTTATGTCATTGTGAGTAAAACAGGGAATCGGATATTATTAAGATGAGTGTAGGTTGATTTGTATTATTGCAGAGATGACTGTAGGTTGGATTTGCATTCTCCGTATAAAGCTTTGTACACGCCCTCAATTTGCGTATTTTATTGACTTATCTTTCAATTTTTGCAAGTTTTTTCATGTTTTTCAGAGCACTTCGCACATATTGGAAATGCGGCATAAATGTCGCTTACAGCAAGTATGTCATTGAGTGGCTTAAGGGCCAAATTATGAATAGGCTGATAATTTTACCATACAAATTTTTACCACAGTTACAATTGTCTCAACAATAGTATTCTTGATAGTTATCTGCTTGGTAAAGTTACCAGCCTATTTATAATTTGGCTCTTAGTCTTGACTGTACGTAAACTTTGACAGATGTGCCTCTAATTATGTTGATTTGATTAATGTGTAACTCGCCTTTGGAAAGGAAGACGAGATTGTGCTGTGCTGTTTTGTCTTTATCGCTCCACTGGAAGGCAGAAACCGTGTAATAACCAATCTATATAAAACTTATAGAGGATTCATTTCCTCTTATATGTATATAAAATTGAACCTACGTTGAAATGCCAAGGTAATTGTGTTATCTTGCTCTAGTCTACTTCTTGTCAACCTCTCGTATTGAATTATCATACATTCCCTAAAAGTTTAGTCAGTTTCTCTTTTTCCGAATCGAAAGAAAGTCTGGTACGATTTAATACATCTCGATTTTTTACCTTTTTTGGTTTTGTTAGGAAGCTTACCTTACATTTACTATATTTAAGTACAAAAAAGCGTGTATGAAGCGTTTTTCTTATTAAAAAAAATCACAAAACTTTTTCAATGTTAAACGTAAAACTGTCAGTTATGAAGTTTTTGACAAAATACAGATAATAAATTATATGCGCTGTTGCCAAACTTAGTTGGTTTTCTTCAAATATACAACATAGTATTCCTAAATTTAAACAAAACGCTTTAACGATAGTTTTATAAACAAACCTGGTGCTAGCTTAACCCGGTATGAATCACAGGACCCTAAATCGCTATCGTCAATCACGCTACTTTAGAGTACGCGCATATTTCAGATGTGATTTTAGCATGTGATTTTATGGCTTTAGTGATGGTTTTATCGACGCCCTGGTTCATCGATAAAACCTAACCTAATGCTACGGAACACATCCACCTAATAGTATAAGTTTTGTTAAAAATTGTTTTAATGTAGACCTCAAATTTTGTTGGTGCGCTACCGCGTGCTTTCTTTACAGCGACCCTAACCAATCCTAACCTAATCTAATCCGCATTGTTATTATTTATAAGTCAAAAAATACTAAAATTACTAACGATAATAAAACCAAATAAATGACCAATTTCCCTTCCCACCAAATATGTGTAGAACTGGTTACCAACTTAATTTGAAACTGACAGTAAATATTTTTGCTTTAATGACGGTGCCTTCGCGTTATCGCGCTCTGGCGCCTAACCTGATGCTAACACGGTACCAATCCACCTAATTCCTTTCTACTCTTAATTGCACCAACCCATTTATGTATATAAAAAAAATATTCCTGGCATATCAAGGAATATAACAAAATTTACTTTGGTCACAACGTTTACCGGCTGACTAAATGACATGCAGTTAAGTTAGCAGAGTTTAGATACAAAACTTCAGTTGTTAGATATTATGTTATAGAATTATTCATATTCGTAATTCCAAAAAAAAAAACAATTCTAATTTAATAAATATATACTAGAAATAAACAAATCAAAGTCAAAAATCGAGATATATTAAGTATTATTTATATACCTAAACCGATACTTTGGTTTTAATGGGAAAATCCTTTCCCATCACCTATCCTGTTCAAACCTGGAGTCAAAAAAGTTAGATATTTTTATATCATTATATTTGATAAGGGATCTTGGACATTTTTTCAATTTTATTAGTTTCCAATTAATTATGTAAATAGTTTATATTAGTAACTTGCTATAATTGACAGTGGCGACGAGGAATGTGAAACAGGAAGAATTTGAACCATTTCTGCACTAAAAAAAGCCATTTTCTAGAGATGTTTTAAGCTAAGTATACTAATCAGTTTAACCTAAGTAAATAGTTTTTAGTTTAGTGATTGAGATAATTAACAGTGGCGACGAGGAATATAGAACTCTTAGAATTTGAACCATTTCTGCATTAAAAAAGCCAGTTTTTAGAGATGTTTTAAGGTAAGTATACTAATCATTTTAACCTAATTAAATAGTTTTTAGTTTGTGCGACTGAGTTAAAAAGATGTTTACTACCATAGGTAATAGTGGAGATCCCAAGGCGGCTCCGAAGGTTTGTTCGAAAAGGGGGACAATCCAAAATGAAGTCTACGACAGTGGTGTCAAGGTTATTACATTTAGATATCTCACTAAAATGAAAATTAAATCGTTAACAGGAAAACTTGCATATATTGTCCCTCTTATCATGTATGGTCGTATCTGAATTTGGGAAACTTTTCAGGAGAAGTTATAAACGAAATACGGTACCGTTGAAATTGCGTTAATATATCTATTTACAAATAAATCGAAATCAATATTTGGTCAGTAAATTGGAAACGTATATAATTTCGATTTATATTAATGTCTTCACTTGAGTTATCATATATTTTTTTTTTAAATTAGAAAATTTGCAGATAGTCCTTTACGTGAAACTTTTTAAGCGCATTTTGTAAGATACGCCAAGATATCAAGAATATCAAATATTAAAAAAATCATGGTGTTTGGGATTAGTCCGTGTTAAACTGGACTTACTTTCCGACGTTTCGCCTGCGATTACACGAGGCACCTTCGTGGATCTTCACTGCATGAGATCGACACTGAATGTTTATTCATGAATTCAGTGTAGTGCTCTCGTGCAGTGAAGATCCCCTGAGATGTCTGGTGCAATAGCAGGCAAAACGTCAGAAAGTAGTTTTAATTTGACACGTGCTAAACCCAAGAATTATGATTTCTTAGTTGACCTCAGCCGTGAAAGCTTTCGTAATATTAAAGCTCTTATAATTTCTGTATCTACTTGGTCTGGAAAATAATAAAACTTATAACCACTGAAAATGGACGTATATTATTATACTGTAGTGTCACCCTGTATATCAGTTTATAGTTGTTTAATACAGTAACATACATATACATTAGTATATCAGTTTATAGTTGTTTAATACATTAACATTTGTGTAATATACACAAGCTGAACGAGGGCAGAGTGTGAATAATCAATTTAGATAACAACAGCTAGATATATAGAAGGTGTACTCGTAGGGCGGACCCTGTGGGTCCGGCCCGTGGCTGTAGTAGTACCATCTAATAATATAATGTGTTTTTCCAAACAAGTGATTTTCCTTCATCGTCAAATTAAGAACTAAGTAAAGAACAGGAGTACAACGGCACATCGAACATTACATGGCGACCCTGCCCTAAAAGATCCTGCCCTAGAAGACCCTGCCAAATATATGGAATTAATAAGAAACAATATATACCGGCATAACAGTGCAAATGGAGATACTGTATTATGGCGACATAATGATGGGCAAATTAATAAATAAATCACGCAAAATTGCTGCCAAACTAACTAACCATTGTATGATGATGATTTCCATATGGACCAAAACGACGTTTCTTTTTTAGGGTTTTGTTTCAGGTTCAAAAAAAAAAAGAAGAAAATTTAAATATGGAAATGGGAATTTTAGAAATTGATGGGAATTTGAGTGTAAGGGACTTAAACTATAGAAACTGAAATTGTCGGAAACGAGTTTAGGTTTAAAGTACTAGATTAATTATTATCAGAAATTAAGGTATTTTGATTTAAGTTAGAGCATGTTTTATTAAAATTTTGTTATTTTTTAAGTGTAAAATCGTAAATTAGTGTATATTTTGCAAACAGATGAAAATTCGTGGTAATTTTGTAGATACCAAATTTATTTTAAAAATATTAAATCTGACATAGCGAATTTAGTTCTTTGTCTAAAAGCAATTATGAATTAATATTATCTCTTATATCTCTCTTCTCTACAACAAAAACAATAAGGACTCAAATTAAAAAGTAGTATTAATAAAATATAGTAATATTAATAAAATATGATAAATAATAAATAGACGCAAAGTGGACATCAGATGTTAATTTTGGTGTAGGTGATGATGAGTGGGTTTTGCTATTTTATTGTTTAATTATTTTTTTTTGGAATGAATCATATTCAGAATTTATTATTCCAGGATAATTACGGCGTTGTCGTGAATTATTGGGTTAAATTGCAAGTAAAATTAACCACCTTCCCTAAATTAATAGGACACTACGCATAAAAAGGCATGCCACTAATTATTTACCTTAAAAGTAACAAATAATACTAAATTAAGCTAATTAAAAATGTATATATATAAATAGAGCAATTTTTTAAATCAACAAATGCTGTATACTATTACAGTATTAAATTCAAGGCATTTAATGTACAAACCTTCTGCAACAACAAAGTTCCAGTTATAAAAATGCGTGAATTTTCAGGATAGCTAAACCTTAAAATTTTTTCTCTATAACATATTGTATAAAATGTTAAGTTCATTAACCTACTTTTTACAACGAACAGCCGACCTACATAATTGTGCTGACAAAGAAATGCAATGACACCGTCGCGTCGGTCGTCATCGCGTATTACAATCGATTTAAACCATCAAAATCTTAACATAAATAATATTTATTATATTTATTATATATAGATGATTACAGAAAATGTACTAAATTTAATGAACATATATGATATATGATACTTAAAAAAAAAAGCACAAATAAAATATTTAAAATGTTTGTTATATAATAAGAAAATTTTGATCATGTTTTTATAAAAAAAAATATTATTTATTGTTTTATATTTTCTAGTGAAAGATCATATATTAGAACAATATTAAATGTGGCCTCTGTTTTTGCGTGTTATGTTTGTGTATTGTGTCGAATTGCGAAAATAAAAGTTTTGAAGGCCTTTCTCTAATCATTATAGAGTAAATCAATTTCCATGCCTTAAATCATTTAGGTGCGCTAATTATATGCAATAATGGCAAAATCATCTACAGTAACGAAATAGTATGTTTTGTTATACTCTACCCAAAGTCAAATAGTCTATTATAACCGAGTGCTTATCTTACGAAAAATGTAATAAAAAAAACATACATATATGCATCAACATGTACATATGCAAGTAAATGCAACGCGAAAATATAATATTATGTATATTTTATTCTAAGCATAAACATTCGTAATGTCTAATTAATAACGTACATACATATATATTTAATGTTTTAGCAGTCTCTACAATTTACCTTATTATTATAAAAAATTTATGCAAAGTAAATGAGTGCTGTATTCTTTTTGAGATGTTACAATGTCTATAGACAATATTAAAAAAAAACAATGTAAATTTCACGTGAACTTTCAAAAGTAAACTCGATAAAACTATATTTAGGATTGCAAGTTTTAAAATCGCATTACGGAATCACTAATAAAGTCCGTTTGTAATGAACTAAAGCCCAGAAAAATTAATTTCTCTGTGACTACAGTTAAACATTTTATCCTTATAGGTAAGAGTATATTTTAAGCCAGATCATACGTTCTAACATGTAATTTTTCCAAGGCACTGAACTTTGAGTTTTACAAAGGAGTATCCATAACAAACATAGAAAAAGACTCCAAGTCTCGGTCTCATTAAATTATAATTTTACAATTCACAACAAACATGACACGTGTTTCGCCCTTTCGAGCATCATCAGACCTACAAACAACAGAGAGAACCTTAGTAAATAATCACACTCACAAATCCTAAAACAATAACTTACAAATAGAATAAAACACACTAAAGCACAACAAAACAAACAACTACTTATACATATTTGATGGACATTAAAATGAGGTTAAGTCTCACGTGAATAAACAAAATAAAATATTAAAAAAAAAAAAGTATTAAAAAAGATTCAGAGACATGACGGGATCGAACCCAGACCACCCGAGTGAGACACCGAAGCAACCACCCACAGGCCACTGGACTAGTCGAAGAAAAGAACCAAAAACTCTCACTCTATGAATTAGTGAATGAAATGAAGGTTGCCTACAATTATTATTACATTAAATTGTTAAATATTAGGGTTGGTTCAAAATTAAAAACATCGTTAACGCAAGTGAGAATGGGACTTTTTATAGCTTTGGTTATTTCCATTTTTTCTAGAAGGTCAAGCTTTTTCCCCTTCGGACATTCATGTAAAACATCAACGTCAGAAATGGAAAATTCATGACCTGACTCCAACAAATGATTGGCAAAGGCCGAAACAGTCTCAGTAACATCCGTATTTCTGAATTTGTTGACAAGGCTTAAATGTTCTCTCATCCTTGTGGAAATTTTTCGACCTGTTTGTCCCACATAGGTCGTGGAACATTCACTACAATTTAGTGCATAAGCCCCAGATCTGGACAATTTATCGGTTGTGTCCTTTGTCCTTACTAAATGTCTCTTGAGTGTATTTACTGTTTTGAATGAAATATTGACATTTTTAATATTTTTAAAAAATTTTGCCAATTGGAGAGAAATACTTCCGAAAAAAGTAATGCACTTGAAAAAATTTGTCTCATCGCTAAGTTTTGAATTTATGACAGTATAGGACATTTTGTACTTGTTTATAAATTTGTAATATAATTTGGTGATGGACTCCAAAGGAAAACCGTTATTCATAGCAATCTGCATTATAATATCACGCTCCTTAGTAAACGCTTCCCTTGACAATGGTAAATTACACAACCGATAGAAAAAGGAGTTGAACGCGGCAAATTTATGTGTGTAAGGAGAGTTTGAAGCATACTGAATAACATTATCCGTGGACGATGTTTTCCGGTAAACCTCAAACTCTATCCTACTGTGTTTCCGAGATAGTAAAAGGTCAAGAAAGGGTAGCTTTCCTTCATCTTCCATTTCCAATGTAAACTCAATTTTAGGATGCAAGGAGTTAACGAATTGTAAAAACTCTTCCAACTGATTTCTGTTGCCATTCCACACAATGCAAATATCATCCACGTATCTTTTATATGCTGTTAGAAAGGAGGCAAAATAACTATTCATTATCCTGTTTTCCAAATTGTTCATGAAAACCTCACTCAGAAATGGCGACAAACAAGAACCCATAGCCAGCCCAGACCTTTGCCTATATAACTGTCCATTAAATTTGAAAAAATTTTGGTCTAAAACTAAGGTAAGAAGAGACGTGAGGCCATCAACGAGTAACTGTGGCAAAGAAGATCTCGCCAATAAATCCCTTACCAACTGAATACAGTCTGCGGGAGGCACACTAGGAAACAAATTCTTAACATCCAATGAAACTAATAATGCATTGTGCGGAATATCAACGTTTTTCAGGTGATTGGCAAAGTCGATGGAATTCCTGGTAGAATACGTGCTATGAAAACCCGTTACGTCCCTAAGAACTCTATTTAACCAAGCTGAAAGTTTGTAGCATGGGGAATCAATAAATGAAACCACTGGCCTCATGGGCGTGCCATCTTTATGAATCTTTGGCAAGCCATAAAGTAAGGGTGTTTTAGGGTTCATAGGATATAATTTATCTTTTGTCATGTTAAAATATTCTAAGGTTGTTAGAAATGTGTCCAGACTACTTTTTAACCTCGTAAAAAATGAGTTTGTTGGGTCTCTGTTTATTCTTTCAAAATCACCAGAGTTCAAGAAACCAATAACCTTGTCAACATAATCAGTTCTTTCCATAACTACTAAACAAGAGCCTTTATCGGCCTTGGTGCAAATCAGATCGTTGGATTTGATTTTATGTGCCAGAGATTTTAGGTGAGCTCTGTTGTAGTTACAGCCCGTGTCACTCGTAAAATTAGAGTTCAGAAAATTTATTATTTTAGCCCGTAATATATTTTTGTTTGAATAATACATTCGGCCTCTATAGCTAGAGTTTCTTTAATATCAGTATTGATGTTGTGGGAAAAATTATACTTAAGGTTAGAATTAAGTATATGTTCCTCTTGAGGAGTAAAAGTAACACCAGACAAATTAATAAAACGCTTGTGAAAACCAAAATTTGTGCTACCCAAACCTAATCTGTATTCATCAATATTATTGGATAAAAGATAACTTCTTTGAGCTAATTATAATATATTACGGGCTAAAATAATAAATTTTCTGAACTCTAATTTTACGAGTGACACGGGCTGTAACTACAACAGAGCTCACCTCATTTCCATCGGTTGTGTAATTTACCATTGTCAAGGGAAGCGTTTACTAAGGAGCGTGATATTATAATGCAGATTGCTATGAATAACGGTTTTCCTTTGGAGTCCATCACCAAATTATATTACAAATTTATAAACAAGTACAAAATGTCCTATACTGTCATAAATTCAAAACTTAGCGATGAGACAAATTTTTTCAAGTGCATTACTTTTTTCGGAAGTATTTCTCTCCAATTGGCAAAATTTTTTAAAAATATTAAAAATGTCAATATTTCATTCAAAACAGTAAATACACTCAAGAGACATTTAGTAAGGACAAAGGACACAACCAATAAATTGTCCAGATCTGGGGCTTATGCACTAAATTGTAGTGAATGTTCCACGACCTATGTGGGACAAACAGGTCGAAAAATTTCCACAAGGGTGAGAGAACATTTAAGCCTTGTCAACAAATTCAGAAATACGGATGTTACTGAGACTGTTTCGGCCTTTGCCAATCATTTGTTGGAGTCAGGTCATGAATTTTCCATTTCTGACGTTGATGTTTTACATGAATGTCCGAAGGGGAAAAAGCTTGACCTTCTAGAAAAAATGGAAATAACCAAAGCTATAAAAAGTCCCATTCTCACTTGCGTTAACGATGTTTTTAATTTTGAACCAACCCTAATATTTAACAATTTAATGTAATAATAATTGTAGGCAACCTTCATTTCATTCACTAATTCATAGAGTGAGAGTTTTTGGTTCTTTTCTTCGACTAGTCCAGTGGCCTGTGGGTGGTTGCTTCGGTGTCTCACTCGGGTGGTCTGGTTTCGATCCCGTCTAGAGACATGAATCTTTTTTAATACTTTTTTTTTAATATTTTATTTTGTTTATTCACGTGAGACTTAACCTCATTTTAATGTCCATCAAATATGTATAAGTAGTTGTTTGTTTTGTTGTGCTTTAGTGTGTTTTATTCTATTTGTAAGTTATTGTTTTAGGATTTGTGAGTGTGATTATTTACTAAGGTTCTCTCTGTTGTTTGTAGGTCTGATGATGCTCGAAAGGGCGAAACACGTGTCATGTTTGTTGTGAATTGTAAAATTATAATTTAATGAGACCGAGACTTGGAGTCTTTTTCTATGTTTGTTATTAAAACTAGGTCTCTTTGAGCAATATGGACAATTTCTTCGAAAGGAGTATCCATTATATCCAAGTTCATATAAGTGAAGTTCGCTATAAAAGTCAATCAACATTATTGCTGAGACTTTTTCGCACTTTTGGATGAATGTAACAAAAATGTTCTAAGATTATTTTTAAATGATTCTTTTAATGGTTAACAGCAGAGGAAAAAAAAAACCAAATATGTTCAAAAAAAATTGCATTAAAAAAAAGAAGCAAATTAATTAGTCGATCTTAATTGAAATAGATGCAGCATTTTAGGTATTTAAACAATCGGTTTAAAACTAGATTTAATTTTATGAAGCCTACGACATATTAATAATTAACCAAAAATGTATTTTTCTTGAGCAGCATAAATCCAATGTTCAATTCAAATTTAAAATTTAAGTGCATTAAGGTAGAATCGAAATTGCAAAAAAAAAGATTACCAAATGGCATTGTTTGAATAGTTCGCAACTACTTATAGAGAGTTAACCAATGTTGTTATGATATATAACGGATGAACAAACATAACGAAAAGTGTTCTTTCGGTTCAGCTATAATGGTACTAATTAACTTTTTAAAGATTAACTAAGGTTTAATAGTGTGCTTAGGTGACGTAGCAAAATATATATTTAATCAACATGCAAAGATTTGAACTAAACATGCGCCACAAGGATCGTTACAAAGAGATTAAGCAAACGTTTTTCAGAAAAAAGCAAAGACGAAAAAATAAAGTAAGTATCTTGTTTTTGTTTTAGTAATTATGGTTTTCCAAGGTAGTTGTACGGACATTCTTGGAGATAGGTTGTATAAAATAATTACCCCCAAACATGAAAAAAAAAGTCAAGCTAAAATAAGCTAAATATGTCACATTTAAATGGTTAGGTAAGAAATGACCAAAAGAAAAAAGAAGGGAATATTAGTTTTATGACAGGAGAAGTATATGACGCAAGTCATAAAAAGCGATTTGGATTAAGAATGTATGAGTTTATAAAATGGAATGTGCAACAGTAAAGATCATACTTAAATTGTCAGGAATTATACGGGAACGGCTTGATCACCCACAAGCGTATAAAAGTCCTTGACGCGTACAGATATTAACTAGTTAGCACAGAGCGTATGAAGATACAATTGTAGAAGTCAGGGCACTTACTTATTCAATAAGGGTAATTTTGGCGCTAGCGCGATTATCTCAGCTGTATTGGGCTGGTTGAAAGGGAGTGTTACCTAAAAAATGATAATTAAAAATGCACAATGATGCATATAGTGCAATAAGCACTCTAGGGTATCCGCAGTCCAAATAACGGTTTTGTTTATATGAGCTTTGTTTCAAATCTTTTTTGGAATTGTACGAAGCAAATATTTTAAACATTACATTTTGTCAAATATATAATGAAAATCGTTGAGGTTGACTGTTAGATTGTTTAAAATGGAAATATATTAATGAAATGCATGCAATATATATACGAAAGGTATATAAAATATATAAAAAGATATCAACAAGAAACAGAGTATGAGGAAAAGATTAAAGAATATTAGGTATAAGTAATATTAGAGTTTGTAGCTTTCTTTTGGTTAATTCGCTAATGTCAATTGTGGAGAGCAAAGTATGACGAGTTATGACGTAATAAAAATTAACCTCTGATGATACCAATTTATTAATCTAAATATGATTAGATTTAATGATCTAAATAATATCTAAACATGATAATTTAAGTCTGAGTAAGGATAATACGCCAATACATAATTGATATCTAGAATTAAACTCGTTAAAAGGTACTGTTGTTGATGTGTACGTTGTCAAAGTAGACCATACATCGTGAAGGAATTTTCATTTTTATTTCATCATTTTTTAAATTTTAGGTCTTTAGCATAAATTATAATATTTAATTTTAATTAGTTTAATTGGTTGACAGAAGTATGCAACGAACATCCTTGCTTTATTTTTCGTAAATCAATTATTTTGTTTACTCTTACAGCAGTGTCTTTCACGAGTGGCCATAGTGAAAGACATTAGCTAAGATACATATGGCATGGTTCTGTCAACAACTATTATTGATTATAAGGTGATAAGTAAATAATAATATTTAAAAAAAAAATATTTTAGGTTAGTTAAGTTTTAGTTATTTTAGGCAATTTCGCAGTCTG
The DNA here is from genome assembly GCA_030620095.1 of Kuschelorhynchus macadamiae. NCBI lineage: Eukaryota > Metazoa > Arthropoda > Insecta > Coleoptera > Curculionidae > Kuschelorhynchus > Kuschelorhynchus macadamiae. The sequence continues at coordinate 264,088 of JAUTXW010001058.1, forward strand.
TCTAATTCTACAAACCGAATAAAATACATTATTCATGCACTCAGCATTATAAATGATAACCGAAATTATTCTATTGTTTGCAGAAATGATTCAATTGGTCGTTGAGTCATTTTTCCCAAAGGGAGGAGGTGCAGTGTCACCCTGTATATCAGTTTATAGTTGTTTAATACATTAACATTTGTGTAATATACACAAGCTGAGAATGCAAGCTGACGAGGCACCGCGCTCGCGATGTAAAACGAGGGCAAAGTGTGAATAACCAATTTAGATAACAATAGCTAGATATATAGAAGGTGTAGTCGTAGGGCGGACCCTGTGGGTCTGGCCCGTGGCTGTAGTAGTACCATCTAATAATATAATGTGCTTTTCCAAACAAGTGATTTTCCTTCATCGTCAAATTAAGAACTAAGTATAGAACAGGAGTACAACGGCACATCGAACATTACAAAAAACGGAAGATATTAAAGCAACATATTACGACGTTTAGCCTAAAAATATCTTTAAAATATTGAACGTTAACTACTATACTAGTTTTAAGTACCGTACGGCTTCGTGCCATACAAAACAGAAACATTCTCTTTCGGCAAGTTAAAGTTTGACAAGCGGCTTTTATAAAATATAGCACTTTCTTTAGATATAGGAGATAAATGACTTGCTGTAGGTCAAATACTCCACATAACGTCACGTCCTTATCTTCTTGAGCCTTCTTTTTACATTGCGATTTCAATTGTCTTGCAGCATCTTTTTCTGCAATGTGAGCACTATCTCATGTCTTTTAAATTATCTTTCGTATTCTTGTCAGCTTCATGATAAGTCACGCACAGCGAACACTGATCTTTTTTTGGTGTAAAAAAAGATAGATTTTTACTCTTAAAAATTTTTCTGTACAAACTAAAGCTTGCAACAAGATCCTCGTCATGTAAATCTCCTAAATACATGGCGTATATTTTACCCAAAGAAAGGTCAGGACGAAGATACTGTCTTGATGATTTGAAACGACAATAGTGCGATTCTACTTTCGGGAATCTGCTAATATGCTCATGTATTGCATTATTCATACCGAGTTCCTTCTGCTTAATTTTTTCGACCTACCACCTCTTTTGTTTTTTCTAAAACTCCTCCTTCATTAATTTTAGATAAAACGGTTCGACACATTTTTTCTGAAACTCCTAAGTGTTTAGTCTTATAAATAGATGCATCAAGATCATTTTAGTATGCTAAGGTACGAGTGACTGTTAAAAGAAAAAAATCTGTTGAATAAATCTATTAATAATATTAAAATTAAAATGAGTCAATCAGTTGGAGAAAGAAATCGATCCATTCCGCTTCAGATAATTAGCCTCGAAGAAATTATACCAGTAGTTCGAGAAGAAACTATACCATTAGTTCGAGAAGAAGAAAATGGGATTGTTTTAAAAAAATTGAACAAAACTGAGAGTGAAAAGAAAAAAGTGTATTGTGCTATTTGTTTTGAAATAACCGAATATTATGATTCATGTAGACCAAATACATGTTCCCACATTTTTTGTTTAAAATGTATTTTAAGACGGAATGATGGAAATTGTTGTTCTATAATGGTAAACAATTGTCCTGTATGTCGCACTAGATATTACTATTTGGTACAAATCTTCAAAGATGTAATTAGACATCATTTTGTTGTAGTTTTAAAAAGAGGACAATATTTTTCATAATTTGTGTTTGTGAAAACTCTGGTCAAATAAATTTGTAAAAAGTAAATGTAAATATATATAATAATTGACACACAGTTTTTCCTTTTCCTTTTCCTATATTGAAACGACAATATTCTTTAAGTGTTTTAATACATACTAATTTGTTATGGTTTGGTTTTAAAATAAAACAGTGGAAATTAAAAGTTATTATTTTTTAATTATACCAATAATAATATATTAATATATTTTTTTCCTTTTCCTATATTAAAACAACAATGTTCTAAGAAGTTTTTTAATACATACTAATTTTAACATTACATAACAAAACAATTGTTATGATTTAACATTTTTAAAATAAACAGTGGAAATTAAAAGTTATTGTTTTTTAATTATACTAATAATAAAATATTAATATAATTTGCATCAAGTAAGAGAAAACTCAATTGAATACAGAAACAAGCGTTAACAAAATTGTATGCTAATATATGAGCGCTTATAGTGGCAGTTTACATAATCTACACATTATTTTTACATATGATTAGCTATTTCATTTTTCGTTCTTGTTGCAATAAAAAAAATACAGGGTCAGATGTTAGAATAAAAAGAAGTATTTTGCATATAGCACTGAAAATATATAACCGCTTATAGTAACAGTTGACATTTTTTAAAATTAATATTGTTGACGTATTCTACTTATTATCTTTACAATTTATGTTTAAAATTAATATATTTGACATTATCTACCCATTACGTTTATAACCTATATTTAAAATTAATATTGTTGAAATAATCTAAACATCACCTTTACAAACTATGTTTAATATTAATATTTAACGACATAATCTTCTATCTCTTTTTTTTCATTTTTATTGCAGTAAAAGCAAGCATGTTCAGGAATTAGTAAAAAAAGATGTATCCTACAAATAGCACAATGTAAATCAGAAGCACTAACAACATAAGCTCTTTTGCAGTGGCAGCTCACATGATCGGACTCCCCTCTCCGTAAATATCTCATGTGAATTGCACTACAAAGAAGGCAAATAGCAAATGTTCCTAGTCTTCGACTTTCAATTTTAGTGTAGCTTTGTATAACACATACATCTTTTTCTTCAAAATGATTAAATAATTCACTAGCCCTAAACTTGCTTACTTTTACGTCAGCCTCGATTCCTAAATTTAGCAGTTGTCCATCCATGTCCACTCCTTCGTCAATTTCCTGATCATCTTCCTTCTCCTCTTCTTCCTCCTCCTCTTCTTCTTCCTCCTCAATATAATTAATGTCGATGTTAAACAAGAATGATCTTCTAACAATCCTAGATGATTTGTCCAAAAATGAATGTTTATAACTGATGGAATCGCCTTCCAAGTTAATAAAAATTTCTTTTCTTTCTTCAATTTGAGCGGCGATCTCCATATTATTTTCTTCAATTTGGGCAGCGTTTCCAATCATATTTTCTGCCATCGTTAGGAGCTTTAGATTTAGATAGATATATTTGATAAAAAAAAAATTTGGTTATAAGTTTTAAAAATAGCGACAACTGATATTACAGCGAATGATACTGTATGATCACCGAGTGGTTGTTCTGAAGTATATATCCCATCGACCACCACTTTCACTACCTGCGTGATATCATTCTCAGATCCAACAGAGTTGTTTTTTTTTCCACTGTCCCTTTTCCTGTCACTTTACCTCGGGGAGAGCTCCGCCAAACCCCCATAAGGGGCGAGAACCCCCTTAAGGGGCGAGACCCCCCTTAACCCCCCCACCCTCACCCCATCTTTTTTCTCTCCCATCCTTCTTTCTCCTTTTTTATTTTACTGCTTTTTCCTTCCTTCTCCTTTTTCCTTCCTACTCCTTTTTTTCCTTTCTTCTTTCTTAATCTAACCTAACCTAACCTAAGATCCCCCTTAACCCCCCACCCTCACCCATCTTCTTTCTCTCCCTTCTTTCTTTCTCCTTTTTTTTTCTTCTTTTTCCTTCTTTCTCCTTTTTCCTTCCTTCTTCTTTTTCTTTCCTTCTCCTTTTTCCTTCCTGCTCCTTTTTTTTCCTCTCTTCTTTTTTAACCTAACCTAAGATCCCCCTTCTCTACCTTCCTTCTTTCTCCCTTTTTTCACTCCCTTCCTTCTTTCTCCTATTTTCTTTTTTTTCTTTTTCTCTCCCTTCCTTCTTTCTCCTTTTTTCTTTTTCTTCTTTTTCTCTCCCTTCCTTCCTTCTCCTTTTTCCTTTTTTTCTTTTTCCTTCCTTCTCCTTTTTCCTTCCTTCTCTTTTTTCCTTCCTTCTCCCTTTTTTTTCCTTTCTTCTTTTTTAACCTAACCTAACCTAACTTAACCCGAAATGGGTAGCCTGTAATTGGGGGAGCCGGGATTTGAGTCTCGGGAATTCAGGGGTCCGGAGGGAGGGGAGGGGGAAGGGAGGGGGAAAGGCGGGGAAAGGACTGGGAAAAAGAGGGGAATGAAGGGGGAAAAGAGGGGAAAGGGAGGGGGTAAGGTCGTTGCTCGGCTTGGGAAAGTGGTTGTCGTTCAACTTTAAGTAGGACATATGTGATCAACTTTTTCATATAAAATCGCCTCAGCGAAGAAACGAATGCAATTGATTTCTGCATTCACACTGTGCAGGGCTCGCGAGTTTTCTGGTGTTTTCATTGTGTCTATTTGGTAATTTTTTTATTTTTATTTATATTTCTAACATTTTTAGTTGGCAAAATTTAATTCTTATTTATATTGGTGACATTTTTATTTATATTTGGGACACTTTTATTCGGTATTTTATTTGTTATTACGATTTTTTTTATAATGGACAATTTTTTGGCATCGAGTAGCAAAATTCTTGACAATGACTTCAACTTATACACATGTACTCAAATGCAAAATTTTGCAAACCAATAAAACAATGAAACAGACGTATTTACAACTAGTCAACAACAAACTATTTAAGACTTGAATGAAATTATTTACAATAGCCAAGTTCAGAATAATGCCAACAAACAAAACAACGAAAAATATTTATTTACAGCTACTCAACAACAAACTCTTGACGATCTTAATGACATTATTGACAACAAAACGGACTTAATTACAACAAAAACTAAACAAACTCTTGAAGAACTGAATGACATTGACGAAAATCAATTCGAAAATTCTAGCTATGAGGATATTGTTTGTTTTCAAAAATCTAATCCAAATTATTTAACATTAAAATTGCCAATCCTCCGAGACCAATTTGCTCTCCCTTTTTGTTTAGTGAAAATTCTGATTCGGAAGAAGAACAAATTGATCAAAATTTAAGTTCGGCTATATCTCCTATTAATTCACCATATGATATTGTAAATTCTGATTCGCAAGAAATAAAATTGAAGCAAATTTAACTTCGGATATTTCTCTTAATAATTCACCAGTTGAGCAAAATTCAATTTCGAAACCATCATTTATTATTAAAAAAAAAAATTAAAATTAATAAAAAAAATAAAAAACAAGTAGCAAACCTTAAGTGTCTGGGTTTCGCTATTCAAAATTTAACTGATTTGATCACAATTAAATAGGGAGATGCAAGTACGGTGAATTATGTTAAACAGGCCTTTGAGAAATTAGTTGACTCATTTGAAGAAATGGATTCATAAAGTCAATTAATTTCTATTGCTTTTCTCAAAATTTGACTATAACTAAATAAAAATGCACAATATAAATTTTATTATTATTATCATCCAGAAAACTTCAAAAATGCAATTGCTTTTTTCAAAATTTGACTATAACCAAATAAAAATGCACAATATTAATTTCATTATTATGATCTAGAAAACTTCAAAAATGCATAAGTGTGTAACATGTAATAAAGTCTTCACTAGAAAGGATAATTTATTGCGACATATTAAAAAACATGTTTGCGGAAATTCCACAATACTCACTAGTTGGTTGAAACAACCAAAGCTTATTAAAGGTAAGAACATTTTATTTTTCATGTTATATTTTGTAAAATATTTTTTCTTAATTTGTAGATTATACAAATATTGTAAAATATTGTAAAGAATGCAAGAGAAATATAAACCAAAGTCTATGGGGTGGACATCTTCGATCTAGTGTGCACAAGAACAATTCCAAAATAGGCTTGGAGGAAGGTGTTGAAATTATCAAGTCGGCATTCAGGGAACGAATAATATCTTATAGGATTTCCTCACCCCAAAACTTCATAAATGTGAAAGAATATTTTCAACTTTTGGAATACAAAATTGTACATCTAATAGATCAAGAACTGCAGAAACATAAATGTATCAAGCTAAATATAAAACTGTTCGGTTTCTTTTTTAACCCCAGCAGCGACAGCTATGATGTCAAATCTTTTAATGCGCCGTTCCAAGTCATTTGCCAGGGAGATCAGACAAAAGAACTTTTAGAGCAAATCTGCACCATTATTGACCAGAAAGCTGACGAATTTGCAGAAAGATATTCAGGTAAAGAATTTACTTTCTATTTCACAACAGCAACAAAAAAAGTAATTTTTTAATTTTTACGTTGCAGGATGGGCTTTGATGAATTTACTTCATTTGGAAATTAATGTTAACAAGCACAATCCGCTGAGAGCCTCATCTTTTATCGAACTTCCTCAAGAGATCAAGAGACGTCAAGCTGTGATCAACATTAGGAATGATGACAACTTTTGCTTCGCCTGGGCAGTTGTGTCTGTTCTTCACCAACCAAGCGGATTAGATTTTGAAACTTCATCCTACCCACATTACTCTTCTGTTTTGGATATGTCAGGTATAGAATTTCCAATGTTGCTAAAGAACATTAAGATTTTTGAAGAAAAAAACAACATTTCTATTAATGTATATGGATTAGAAATTATAAATCCTAAAAAGGGGTATGAAGTAATTGGTCCACTTTATTATTCAACGAATAAAAAAAATCAACATGTCAATTTATAGTTAATAAGTGATGACGATGAAAAAACTTTTCATTATTGCTATATTAAAGATTTATCAAAATTAGTTTCTACACAAATGTCTAAACATCACGGAAAAAATATATTTGCGACGGTTGTTTACAATATTTCCCTACAGAAGAAAATTTATTACAACACAATAGCTATGATTGTGATCATTTACGAATTAACCTACCTTCTAAAGAATTAATAAAAGATAAGTTTGGAAACTATTGATATGATAATATTTAGAAATTTGTGAATTATCATAAACAAATGAAAGTTCCTTTCGAGGTGTATGCAGATTTTGAATGCATTTTAAAGCCTTTAAGTAATGACAATGTTGACAAAAATCCTAATACTTCATACATCCTAGAACAATATGAAAATATTCCACATTCATTTGCCTATTAAATTAAATGTTCCTTCGACGATAAGTATTCTAAATTTGAAAGATATAGAGGTCAAAATTGTGATACATTATTTATAAATTCTTTAGAAAGAGACGTGTATAACATATACAATAAATGTTTAAAGGTTCCTAAAAAGATGATTCCTTTGAACGAACTGGACAAAATTTATCATAACTATGAAACAGTTTGTCATATTTGTAATAAACCTCGTTTAAATCACAGGGTTGCAGATCATTGTCATATAACTGGTCTTTATAGAGGTCCAGCTCACTCACTCTTCAACATAAATTACAGAATACTTAACTTTATTCCAGTTATATTACATAATTTGCGTAATTATGATTCTCATCTATTTCTTAAAAAATAATGCTTAAACAAAGAACAACTAACAGTTATCGCACAAAACAAGGAAAAATATGTTTCATTTGAAAAGCTTATTCATGTGGATAACTATTTTGATAAAAAGACACAAAAGGCTAAGAAAAAAAATATATCGTTAAGGTTCATTGATTCTTTTCAATTTCTATCCCATTCTTTATCAAAACTCTCTGAAAGCTTAAAAGATGAACAAGGTAAAGAAATAAAAAAAAATTTCAATGATGAAGAAAAATTTAAACTTATTCGCCAAAAAGGTGTATTTCCTTACAATTATATTGATGATTATTTAAAATTAGAAGAAACAACTTTACCTCAGAAAGAGCAATTTTATAATACTTTAACGGATGAGCACATCAGTGATGCAGAATATCAAAGAGCTGTAAAGGTTTGGCAATTGTTTAAATGTGAATCTCTTGGTCAATACTCCGACCTTTACTTACTCTCTGATACTTTACTTTTGGCAGATATTTTTGAAAATTTTAGAAGCACTTGTTTATCCACATATAAGCTCGATCCAGCTCATTTTTACACTTTTCCAGGTTTATAATGAGAGGCGTGTTTGCGTTATACCGGAATAGAGTTAGAATTGTTAACAGATCCAGATATGATACACTTTTTCAAAAAAAGCGTTCGGGGTGGTGTGAGCTCTTGCATTTGTAGAAAATCTGAAGCTAATAATCCATTTCTTTTAAATTTTGATCTTTTAAAGGCAACTAAATAAAAATCTATATGGGTATGCAATGTCACAGTACATTCCAACGGGATATTTTGTTTGGTTAACAGATAAAGAAATCAACGATATAAATATTATGAATATTTCTAAAAAATTTAATAAGGGATATGTTTTAGAAGTTGATTTAGAATATCCTACAAGTCTACATTCCTATCATAACGATTTTCCGTTTTGTCCTGAAAACTTTAAACCGCCAAATTCTAAATGCATAAAATTAATACCCAATTTAAATGATAAATCAAAATATGTTATTCACTATCAGTTATTAAAACAATGTTTGGAACATGGACTCAAGTTGACTAAAGTTCATAGAGTTTTACAGTTTTCTCAATCTGATTGGTTGAAAAAATATATAGACTTGAATTCAAGATTAAGAAATGATTCAAAGAATGAATTTGATCGTAATACTTACAAGTTGGCAAATAATGGTATTTATGGCAAGACTATGAAAAATGTTGATAGGAGAATTGACGTAAGACTTGTTACAGAGTGGGAAAAAAATAGAAGGAAAGATGGTGCTGAGAATTTAATTGCAAAACCATATTTCAAGGACTTAACAATATTTTCTGAAAACTTGGTAGCTATTCAAATGCAAAAGATTCAAGTTACTTACAATAAACCAATATATGTAGGCTTCTCAATATTAGATATATCTAAAACTGTCATGTATGATTTCTTTTATAATTTTTTAAAACCTCTTTATCAGGAAAATATTTCACTTTTATACACCGATACTGATTCGTGCATTTTAGAAGTCACAACTCCAAATATTTATTCTGACATGATAAAAAATATTCACAAATTTGATACATCTAATTATGAATTTGGTAATATTCATGAAATGCCTATTACAAAGTAAGTTATAGGAAAATTCAAAGATGAATATGCTGGTGAACCCATTACTGCTTTCTTTGGTGCTGGAGCAAAAGCATATTGTATTAAAACGGAAAATAGTTTAACAAAAAAAGCGAAAGGTGTTAAGAAAAGTGCCATTAAAAAGCAGTTGGAATTTATTCATTATAAAGATGTTGTTGAAAATCATTCTAAAACCTTTTGTTCAATGTATGTTTTTCGATCTAGACAACACACAATTTTCACCGAATTAATTAATAAATTGGATTTGAGTTCTGAAGATGATAAGCGGTATAAAATTCCCTATAGTATTATTACATTAGCTTGGGGACACCAAGATATTGCTTTGTATCAATGGAATACAGAATATGAAGATTTAGATATATTTATGTAGATATTATAAGGTATTTAAATTTGTTGTTTTTGAAACCAAAGTTAGTCTTCATAAGCCTTTCACAAAATGTGCTTAGAAACTTTTGACAAAGAAATTGATAACAATTATTTTAAAACATACGAAAAACGACTTTCCACTTTTAAGAAATGGAAAGGAAAATTGAGGCCAAAAGTGTTGGCTGGAGTTGGCTTTTACTATATTTCAATCAATGATATTTGTAAATGTTTTTATTGTGGTATTGAAATTTTTGATTGGTTAAGTTATGATGATCCTATGGTGGAGCATAAGAAATTTGCTAGGAATTGTGATTTAAATAACTGTTTATGGAAAAATAGGAATCGAATAATTGTAACCATTCAAAATAAGTCTTCAAGCTACACATTTTATATAGTATTATTAATATCCTTATTTACGAACTTTTACATATCTTTAAATTAAGTATTTTATTGTTATTTTTTTACAACTGCTTTTGCTTTCGTAGTGAAAGTATCTGCTTAATGTTAATAAATTTGGAATATAATTATTAATTTCTTTCAATGACTATCAGTAAATCGCAATTCATTCTTCTTTATTTTATTTTCCAAAATGTTTTTTATGTTCATCATCCCCCTGGCGCAACACAGTGTGAAATATGTTTTTCTAATAAAACAGACGTCACTCTAAGTAAATATTGTAAATTTATGAAAATTGGATTAATTAACAATGGTACAATTAGTTGGATGGAACGAATAAATGGAGATGAAAATGCAAGTAAATTTTTTAAAATTTTGTATCATTATCCAAATCGATCTATTTTTGATACAAATTGGATCGAAAGGTTAGAATTTAAAAATAATCAGTTACAAATTATAACCCCCAACCACACCAATTATTATGACGGATTCAAAAATTATTACTTTTCCATCATTAGTGTTACATTAAACTTTGCATTATTTTTATACATTACCATTTTAATTATTTATCTTTATTACAAATTTCAAACTGGAAATTTATTTTTTCATTAATCAATTTTAATCGAAACTTTAAAGAAAGTGGGGATGAGAATATTTAAGTACAAGAATAACGCAATATGTTTCAGTCTCGTTTAGTCATTATGAACAACGCCGTGGTTCATAAGCCTTTAGAAACGCTTTTTAATTCAAAAATTTATTTTTTAAATAATTCTTTGTCAAAATTTGTTCTTGTTGGCATTAGTTTAAATGATTATTCTCCAAAAAATGTAATTCGTGGAAAAACTGGATTTTTAATCGCACTAACCGAAGAAAATTGGAAAGACATTTGTGTTCATCAAGGAATTATTGCAAACAATTTCTACTTTCCTCAAGTTGATCAAACCAGTGTGAAGATAAACAACAGTCATCTGCAGGTCCAGAAAATAAATGATATCCCTGTTCTGCAAATTACAAAAGGCCCACACTTCATATACTTAGGACAGGAGTCTTTGGACAATTTGTGGCGATTGAAGGAAATTATTGATTATAGATTATCTATAATTAAAAGGCAAGAATTCAATATATTTTTCAAAATATTTCAAAATAATATTTCAGCTGATTGTGGCGACTTGTGTACGCATGTTTATAATATAATGAGTCCAACACAAAATCCTAACAGTGAAAATGTTTCAAATATGATGGAATTACTTGCTTTATATCCTGAAGAAATGGAAAACAAATTGAAGCAAAAAAAATATTACGAAAAAAACAATATATTTTCTGGAAGAGAACAATAAGTTGCAAGTGTTAGTGAAGTGGAGCTTTGCTTACAGACAAGCCCGTAGGAGTAACTTTCAGATGTGGTACTTAGATAGACTTCGTTTTGAAAAAAGAATAAATGATTGTAAACTTATTCTAGATTCGATATTATCTGAGGAACATAGAAATAAAATATATTTGACACGTTTTAATAAAAATTGTATTTGATATTTTACTTAGTAAAATTTTAATTTTTCAAATGTGAATTTTATTTGAAATTAATTAGCACATAAGAGTAGGTACTTTTCAGATATTGTAATTTGTATCAGCTAAAGCATAAAGTGAGGAACAGAAATAAAACAAATTTAACTAAAATTTAATTTCAATTTAATTAAACAATATTTTTTTTATCAATCCATGTATTATATTTATTATCAAGTCCTAACCATTTCACATAAACTTTGTTTCCTTTCCTTCTCAATAAGATACACATCGGTATGCTTTACTTTTAGTAATTCTTGCTCATAAAAACCACCCAGAATGTCCTGATTATCTTCGTCTTGAATTAAATATTTCCAGAGGTTTGTCATCTTAACTTCTTTAATGTGGAATATCTCATTTGACCAATTTGGTGTGTAACCTTTCGAAAATGCCTCTCGATGCTTGCTTATGCGTACGTGATCACCCACTTTAAACTTTGGAGATTTTATATCTAACGTTTTAGCATGAGTAAATGCAGATTTCAAGATTCTCTTTTCATTTGTTTTATTTACTTGTTTTGGCTTCATTCCTATTGAAGAATGTTTTGTATTGTTATATTCTTTTACAATATCCGCTAATATATTAAACCATTTGTATTTTTCTTGAATGCTAAACATTTTCCACATATTATTCTTTAAAGTCCTGTTCACTCTTTCTACTATACCCGCTTTCAAATTGGAAAACGTGCTATAATGGTTAATTCGAAATTGTTGCATCAAATTTTGAAAATTTACATTGAAAAACTCTCTCCCTCTGTCCGTTTGCAAGTTTTTTGGTGGAGTTTTTGCACTGATTAATATTTTTTTTATTGCCGCTGTTACGTCTTTTCCAGATTTAGATTTTACCGGTTCGGCCCAAACATACTTAGAAAATACATTTATGGTAATCAAGATATATTTAAATCCCTTATTAAATTTGGCATAGGGTAACATTTCAACCAAATCAGCTTGAAAAAGATGATTTAACCCTTTCACCACCACCCTTCTGCGTTTGTAGTTTTTTCTAACAGGTTTATGTAATTCATTAACGACTTGTTTAACGGTTGACATGACAACAGACTTGTTTATTCAATTTAAAGGAAGTTCAATTTCTATGTTTTGTAATAATTCGAAATATAACTTTTATGTGTTTTTCCCATTCATTCAATTTATCAATTTGTATTGTATAACATTTTTCATTTAAAACTTTACTAATTTTAGCAATCTCCCTTTCTAAAGCATTAAGGGAGTTTTTTATCTCTCCAGTTAAGAAAGTAGTTGATCTACTATCACTATTTTTGAATTCCTCCTCTGTTTTATTTAATTCTTGTTCTAATTTCTTAATTACACTAGACATTATCTTTCCAAAGGAAATATGTTGTTGTTTTTCTTCCAAAGAGAGTTGGTCATACTGTTAAGAATACTATTTTGATTTCTTTTTTTTTTATCATCTAACCTTTTTATAAAAGTTCTTTATTGTTTAATCTTTTCATCAAAAACCTTAAGCTTTTTAGCAAAGATTTCATTATTTGTTTCATTTTCATCTAATCTCTTTTTTAAATTATTAATGTCACTTATTCCCTCTTGATTTTGTTTAATAAAATCTAACTTAAAATAGTTGAGAATTTTACTTTCAATATTTGAAAAAATTGTATTTTCCAAAGTAGCAGAATTTATTAATTGACGTTTTGAAATATGGCTTCCAAATTTATCAACTGTCATGTTGAGCTTTCATTAAACAATAAATATGATTATATTTAATAGCTGTTTTTATAGTATAACTTTATCTTCTCTTAATTCTTCAATAATAGAGATAATCTCGTTACTATGAGCATTATTTCCCTCATCACTTGATGAAATTAATAAACGTAAGTAGTTAAAATAGGGGAGCGCCTCCTCCTCCTCCTCTTCCTCTCTCTCATGACCCTCATTCTTATCTTTCTCCCCTTTTATTCTCATTCGCATCACATTTTTAATTTTTTTCTTTGTCCTCCCACATTTGATTTTGCATTCTTAAGTCTTATAAATAGGTGCATCAAGATCATTTTAGTATGCTGAGGCACATTTACTAAGCTGTGCTCGAGTTGCGTAAAAAGTTATTTTTGAATTTTTCCACCAATTGTGTATAAAACAAAAAGAAAAAATGTGTCAAGTAATAAGTGAATTATGTGTAATTGCGAAAAATTAGCTACATCTATCAGACAGTTAAAAGTTAAATATCTCAATTTCTTTGAAGTGATTTCGAAAGATGAATAAACCAAGCTGTTTTATCCGCTGAAACGAGATTATTTGGAAGCAATTGACTGTTGTGACGATTATTAAGAAGGAATTATAAGCTTTACTACGTTTTTCAATACATTTGGGAAATCATACTTTGTAGGAGAATTAAGCCACCCATTAGAATTTATAGGAGAAGATTGCTAATTTATACCTGCTATTATTGCAACCCAAAAGAGGTTTCAATTATACGAAGATAAAAAACAGGTATCATCAAGAAAAGTTAATCCTATTCGCAAGAGACGTCCTCCCACATATTCAAGATATTATGTTAAATAAATTAAATGGCTGAGTTGCTGATTGCAGTAAAATTATTAGAGGACAAATTTAGTAATCTTTTAAAAACCT